>JAEIFU010003226.1:0-31396 GCA_018904235.1 Lordiphosa stackelbergi | reverse complement strand
AGGGTCTTCCGTTAAACCATTTAGAAAATAGTAAAAATTTGGGCATTCAGAGATGTCTGACAGATCGTTTAGAAAAGGACGACCCCGAACTGTAAGTCTCGTCTTCTACTAAGAGCTGGACAATGACAGAGGTGTTGTCCACTCTCCTCCTCATCCACTGAGTTGCAGCTTCTACAGTAGTCATTGTGTCTGATGCCGAGCCTAGCGGTGTGTCTTCCTATTAGGCAATGTCCATTAAGGGCTCCTACTAATAAAGAAGATATTCACTCTATCCTGACGGAGTAACGCCTAGATTTTTTAGTATTAAGGGTAGGCCAAGTAAGCCTAGATATTTCACATGTGTGAATTGTTTGCTATCGATCCATGGTTATTCGATAGGTTGTTTTCTTTGTTTGTAGCTTAAAAGGTCACAAGAGAGCACGCTTATGTTGCTCTTATCAGTAGGGCTGAGTGGTGAATTCTTAAGTCCTAGCGAGGTGGTCAGCCCATCTCGTTGCCTTCTATATTGGAATGTTCAGGCACCCAAACAAGATTAATATCAAATTGCTGAGCCATCTCATTAAGAGATTTGCGGCACTCTGTCAGAGTTTTGGTGTTGTTAACAAAGCCGTTAAGGGATTTTAATGCAGCTTGACTGTCTGAAAATGAATACTTTTCTTCCTGGAATTGCAGTGGTTTCCAGAAGGTTGGAAGCCTCCTGGATGGCCATAACCTCTGCCTGGAAAACCGGGTGAGGTAAAGACTAGCGATAACTAGTAGTAAGATTGAATTGTGTTTTATACTGAACCCTATGTTATTATTGTCACCAAGGCTATCTAATAAATTTGTTGGATCGGGCCTTCCGAACAGACGAATAGAATTCGTTACAATGGCTTTAAATAAAACGAGAGCGTAAGTTAGATCGGCTCTAAACGACTTTGATACCGTTACTCATGAAAAAACATGTTTAACAGTGTTCCTGCGTTCCTTAGTGTGAGCATCCGATAAGTATGCAACATTTTTAGGGTGAGAGGGTGGTAGCGGAGGGGCGGCTTAGTTCACTTTTTGCTATAACTTTGGGAGCCGTTCATCCGATCTTTATTATTTTTCTTCGGCAAATCGATTTATTTTATAATTACTAACTATCTCTAGAAGAACACTATCTATCTATCTTCAAAACTGTGTAAGATATAACGTTTCCAAATTGGGGGGGGCGGAGGGGGCGTGGCCAAAATTTGAAACAAACTGATTTGCGTACAGATAAAGAAGCATTTGTCCCATACATGTCAAACCTCTATCTCTTTCCATCTCTGAGATCTAGGTGTTCACACAGCAGACGACAGACGAACGGACGGACGGCGGGGGTCAGACGGACATGGCTAAATCGACTCTGCTATTGATGCTGATTAAGAATATATACTTTATATGGTCGGAGATGTTTCCTTCTCCCTGTTACATACACTTGCACGACTTAGTATACCCTTTTTTACTCTACGAGTAACGGGTATAAAAATATACCTATAAAAAAATTATTTTCTTAAAAAAAACAGAGCGTAAGAAGAAGTTAAAGTCGGCTCTTACCGTCTTCGATATACCCGTTACTCATGAAAAAACATGTTTAACAGTGTTCCTGCGTTCCTTAGTGTGACCATCCAAAAAGTATGCAACATTTTTTAGGGTGGGAGGGTGGTAGCGGGCGGGCTGTGGTTCACTTTTTGCTCATAACTTGAGAACCGTTCATCCGATCTTTATCATTTCTTCGGCAAATCGATTCATTTTGCTAATTACTAAAAGGTACTAGTCCTCTATCTTTAAAACTGTAGGAGATATAACTTTTTTCCGAATTGCGGGGGCGGGAGGGGCGTGGCCAAAATTTGAAACTAACTTGATCTGCGTGCAGATAAAAGAAGCATTTGTCCCATACATGTCAAACCTCTATCTCTTACCATCTCTGAGATCTAGGTGTTCATACAGACAGACGGACAGACGGACGGACGGACAGACGGACAGACGGACAAGTCTATATCGTCTCGGCTGGTGATGCTGATCAAGAATATATATACTTTATATGGTCGGAAATGATTCCTTCTGCCTGTTACATACATTGCACGACTTTAGTATACCCTTTTTACTCTACGAGTAACGGGTATAAAAATTGGCAACTTGTTGAGCTTAAGTTAGTTATTGACTTAGTTGAGAAATTTTAGCTTAATAGTTCGTAGATTAGAAAGACTCATCGTGCAACACCTTAGGGATCAGGGCAAGAACGACCGCTAATTAAGTCAAGACAAACTAGTGAAACAGATTTCATTATGTGGATTTACCTGACGATTCTTTTGTAACTTGAGCGCTTTCTCTAGTCCAGCGATTCCCAGCAAGAACAAGACCAAAAAGTAAAAGTATTGGTAACAAGTAAGCGCCGCAAACAGTCTGAATAGCGAAAAAAAAACTGGTATCCTGCCGTCCAGGCGGCACAAAAGTCCTCCTTCTGATTAAACTGACTTTTAACTTCATGCTGCATCTTCGTTCTTCGTTTTCAATAAACGATTTCTCTGAATCCAGCTTTGTCATCAGAACAAGGCTAATAAATTAACTAGTGAAGCACAAGTAAAAGGTCAAAGCCAATCTCGGCTATCTAATTGCTTGAGTATCGAGTTATTTCTCTAAACTTTTATAACTAGCTGTGATTTTCTGAGCACTTTTCCGAGAATACCAACTATTGTGTAATTCTAGGAAAATGTTGTTTATAACCAACTCAACTCGATTGCTTCATCTGACTGTTCCAAGGTCTGCATATTTTGCATACATGCCCAAAGGTTTCACACCACCCCCCCCTCCCTTCATTTCCCTTTTCCATTTGTTCATATATTGTTTTACGCCTAATTTAAACTTTTTGTTTGTTGCCTTCTTTCCCCATATATACTTACTGGCACGTACATACAGCAGACACACACATATACTCGCATTATTTTCTTGGTCCTTGTTGTTGCCGTTTTCTTTGCATAAACTTTTTCATTTTCATGTTACAGAGAGCCAGAGAGTGGGGCGGCAGGGGCAAGGTGACAACGCCGCTTAATTACCAAGGCAATTTGAATGCCAGGCCCTCGTTCCCAATTCCCAGCTAATTGCACAGAGTCACAGGCGGCTTATCAATTTAATGAGCTGCGCTTTAAGTGTCACAAAGTAAGGCGAGAAACGAAAAATTGCAAAAATCTGCAGTTGCTGCAAGGGAATGCAAGTCAGCAGCAAATAAGTGGCAGACGCTGGAGCAGCGTATTAAGTTGCAGATAAATTTGCCCCTCTTTCTCTTTGTTTTTATGTATTTATTTCAGCATTGCGGTCTGCTGTTGGCCATGGTTCTAGGAGACATACATATGTAAATAAAAGTCCACTCTCAATACATATTTACTTGTAAATAAGTATAAATTGTTGACATTTGTTGTCATGTCAATAAAGTCGTCCGTGTAATTAGTTACAATTGAGGGGCACACTTTGTGGCTGCAAAACCAAAGAAACCGTCAGTTGCGGGGGGCGTATGATGCACCATAATATTTATCATACGCACCGTTGACGTTGACAGATCGTTCAGCTGTAGCGATGTCAGTCGGAGTCACTCACTCACTCACTGAAGCGAATTTTGGTGGTATGACACAAATTTTTGGTGAATGATAATTTATGCTGGCTGGACGGTCTACAAAGAAGGATGAGCTGCCATGGTTTAACCCCTGAAAGCAACTGGAGTTTGACATACCAACCATGGAAAGCTTCTGAAGACGAAGACATATTAAGATTGCACTAAGTTACGAAGGTTACAAATTTAAAAAGTTTTTGGGGGGATGATTCTGACACGAAAGTTACCTCAAATACAGTTGAGAGGGAGAAAACCGGAAAAGATAACTTCCCTCAACTGGGGGAAGTCATTAAAAACATTTGGGGGTTAACTAGACTCTTCACTTTGTTCATCAGCCCTGGGTATCAGATTCAGTCAGAAAATATCGTATCCTTTAATTTGTCCTCGCAACTTTAAGGCTTTGCAGTTGCAAATGAGGTGTTGATTTAATAGCTAGTGTTAGCTCAGAGAGTTGGGTGGCTGGCCCTTATCTCCTATTCTTGTGTCCGTGTATCAAGCTACAGCGATTTTTCCACCTACTTACTGAACACGCCCCATGGCCATTTCGGTTTCTTAATTATAATTCTCACGCGTCCTGCACGAGATCGGAACTAGAAGAAGAGGAAAGATTTGAGTTTTAACCATGTTTCAATGTACTAATGGTAGAACAGAGGACCACTTTGTCCTGACCGAACTTGATAACCTGCGGGTCATTTTTTAAGACCCATCCCATGTTGTTAGAATCGATCTGATGAACTCATCCTCAGTTCGAAGATTGAATCGCACTGAGACCACAATGGGTTGCTTAGTTTATCTGGGCCCTTCAGATTGCCTAAGACTTGTTATGACTCTGAGTTGTCGGAATGGTGATTTACTACTGTTCATCAACAATTATCCTATGTTTTTCTGGTCATCTTGTCCACGTAGTAAGGAGGGTTACCCCTCATTGGTTAATATGTTAAGCTCTCCGCTCCTGATGAAACAGGACGCCTGTCTTTTACTGACTTCAAATCTTTGCTCAGTAGTCTGCGTAGGATAGCTTTAATATGTTCTGGTACACAGAAAAAACAAGTAAGACCGTTGCAGTCGAGTAGCCCGACTTCAATATACCCTGTACAATTGACAACGAGAGCGTAAGTTAAAGTTGGCTCTAACCGACTTCGATAAACCCGTTAGTCGTGAAAAAACATGTTTAATAGTGCTCCTGCTGTTCCTTAGGGTGACCATCCGAAAAGTATGCAACATATTTTTTAGGGTGGGTGGGGTGGCTGGAGGGGGGGGGGCGCTGGTTCACTTTTTTGCTCATTACTTAAGAACTGTTCTTCCGATCTTTATCATTTCTTCGGCAAATCGATTCATTTTGCTTGTACAAATCGTCTATCTTCAAAACTGTGGGAGATATAACGATTTTTCCAAATTGTGAGGGCGGGAGGGGGCGTGGCCAAAATTTGAAATAAACTTGATCTGCGTACAGATAAAAAAAAGCATTTGTCCCATACATGGCAAACCTCTATCTCTTACCATCTCTGAGATCGACGCGTTCATACAGACAGACGGACAGACGGACGGACGGACAGACGGACATGGCTAAATCGACTCGGCTATTGATGCTGATCAAGAATATATATACTTTATAGGGTCGGAGATGTTTCCTTCTCCCTGTTACATACATTTGCACAACTTCATTATCCCCTTTTACCCATTTTTAATGGGTACAGGGTATAAAAAGATCAAATATCAGCCCTATCTTTAATAATATCGATAAAATATCAATTTTTCATATCAATGTGAAACTATTTCTACCTAAACATATGGACGCTATAATATCACTTTGATATTTTTTTCAGATGAAGGCCGATTTGATACTGAAAATACCCGTATGATACTAAATATCGTGATCTTTTTTTTTCTGTGTAGATGTGTAACGAAATCGCATTAGGTATACACACCTGATCATAATAATAGGTACACACATCAACTGACTTTAAGGTAACAGAAAACAGTTATTCTCATTGTTTCAAACTTAAAATTTGTTCTCATTGGTTCTTAAACTATTTGTTTTTAATTAAAACATAACATAAAAGAAATCATTTTGTGTTTCAGATCATAATAATTTCAGTGTGATCATAATAATAGGTGCACTTCATGTGTTGGTAGGAAAAAAATGTTAATTTCCATTTTGTGTTCTTTTTTTAGGTAAATTAGTATTCCCTAACTTAGTATCCAGTGTGTCCACCTCTATTTTTTGGCCACTACTGCTATTCTTTTTGGCATACTTTTTAATAAGAGCTGCGTCTCTACTGGTGTCTCATACCACAGTTTTTGGACACCTTCCCATAATTTTTGTTTATTTGAAAATAAATGCTTTGTCAATTTCTTTTTAAGTCTCCTCACAAGTTTTCAATGGGGTTAAGGTCATGGGATTGGCTTGGCCACTTCAGAACGTCAACTTTTTGGTCCTCGCAAAATTTTGATAACAGCGTTGATGTGTCTTTAGGATCATTATCTTGCTGAAATACCCAACGTAATGACATATTTTCATCAGCATACGGTACCATAACTGTTTCCAAAATGGATTTGTACTCTTCAGATTTCATTTTGTTCGTAGTCTGATAAATTGGACCTACACCTTACCAGGAGAAGCAACCCCATACCATTATATTGCCAGTTCCATGTTTGACTGTTTTTATACCCTGTACCCATTAAAAATGGGTAAAAGGGGATCATGAAGTTGTGCAAATGTATGTAACAGGGAGAAGGAAACATTTCCAACCCTATAAAGTATATATATTCTTGATCAGCATCAACAGCCGAGTCGATTTAGGCATGTCCGTCTGTCCGTCTGTCTGTATGAACGCGTCGATCTAGAGATGGTAAAAGATAGAGGTTTGACATGTATGGGACAAATGCTTCTTTTATCTGTACGCAGATCAAATTTGTTTCAAATTTTGGCCACGCCCCTCCCGCGCCCCGCAATTTGGAAAAAACGTTATATCTCCGTTTTGAAAATCGTTCTCTCTACGAGATAGTTAGTAATTGGCAAAATGAATCGATTTGCCGAAGAAATGATAAAAATTGGATGAACGGTTCTCAACTTATAGCAAAAAGTGAACAAAGCCCCACCCCCGCTACCCCCCCCAACCCACCTAAAAAATGTAGCATACTTTTTCGGATGGTCACCCTAAGGCGCTGGGGCACTGTTCAACTGTTGAAAATAAGTATGAAGTTTGATAAAAGGGTTTATGAAGTCTGTTAAATTTCATATATATATATAAATATTCTTGATCAGCATCAACAGCCGAGTCGATATAGCCATGTCCGTCTGTCCGTCCGTCCGTCTGTCTTTCCGTCTGTCTGTCCGTCCGTATGAACAAACAGATCTCAGAGATGGTAAGAGATAGAGGTTTGACATATATGGGACAAATGCTTCTTATACTTGCAGGCAGATCAAGTTTATTTTCAATTTTTGCCACGCCCCCTCCCGCCCCCGCAATTTTGAAAAAATCGTCATATCTCCCACAGTTTTGTAGATAGATGATTCGTACCTTCTAGAGATAGTTAGTCATTAGTAATATGTATCTATTTGCCGAAGAAATGATAAAGATCGGATGAGCGGTTCTTAAGTTTTGATCAAATAAGTGAATTACCCCCCGCCACCCCCTCCCACCCACTCACAACCAACGCACAATCTTAGAGAGGGAGAGAGAGAAAGAGAGAGAGGGAGAGAGAGAGCAGCTCTGCATTTATCTCCTACTCTAGGTACAGAGTATAAATATAGTCTTGCGTGACCGACTTTCTCACTTGTTTTTTTAGTAGGAAGGCGTTGGAGCTGATGGGTGTTTAGTCTTTGCGGCTGCACTTTCCGGCTTTTCACCAAAGATGTCCTCCTTATGGGAGAATATACATAGCTTGTACTTGGATATGCAGTGTAGATTGCATGTAGCCTTGGCGTGGTCGGTACTGTTCAGTTTTCCTCATTGCTTTCTGTCACCGTGCAATAGTTAAGTTTAAGCTGACTTTGAATTGTCGAATGATTAGATTTCAGTTTCCAAAGTCTAGCTGGTTGGGCATACTTTGTTTTACTTTGCCAAACTATTTTGGAGTCCTCCGAACACATGTCGAGTCTTCTGCCAAGAGAGCAAATAGCTATTCAGTAGCGTTTGATGAAGTAGGTCAGAGCTGTCTTGCGTCGCCAAGACATTGTCACATTCTGGACAAACGCTGTTTTAGATGATCAGCAGGCCTTCGATGGGGTGTGACTAAGTTAAGATAAAGGACTTTCTCCCGCCCCAATTGTACTTTTCGGTCAAGAACTTCCTGATGGGAGGATCCTTTTGAGGTACCATCAGATATCGAATCATTTGTGCAAGTGTTCCACAGGGTGGCGTACTAAGCCCAACGCTCACGATATGCCAAAAGCCAGAAGCATACTGCTTGCAAATTCCAACGACCTGCTTATGACAACATTCACCGACATCTATTAACCAGCTAATCCGCCACAGATGCCCTATAAGAGTAACTAAAAAGGTTCAGCAACTATTCTACTAGATGGAATATAGCGGAAATATACGGACAAGTGTGAGTCGGTGACCTATTCTACTCCCCGTGACATTTGCCCTGGAGTGTGCTTAGAACTGTGAATTGAAAAGACCTTGCTGTTCCTACTGTTGGAGATGTCATCAACAAATAGGCAGCCCGATAACTCCATAAGTAAGCAATCCACTTGCTAAGGAGACGCAAAATGCGCAGAATCCTTTAAATGAGAAGTTTTAAGAGATTCCTACCCAGGGACCTCAACTCACAGAGTCTTTAACAGAACACACTATTCTCTTACTATCCATTGCATAAAACAGGGGTGCCCAGACTGAGCTTACGGCCGCGTGAAATGAAATACTAATGCACAAACTAAATTTTAAGCAAGAACAACTGCAATAAATTTCTGTGTGTGTGAGTGCCGCCGTAAATAGCAAAAAATGCTCGGGCCACTGCGAGCGAGGCGAGTGCCAACTAGGCATAGCAACTTTGTTGTTGGCGAGAAACATCGGAGAGAGAGAAGCGAGACATAAATGATGTTGTTGTTGCAGGTTTTAAAAAGAAAGTGAGGAGAGCATGTATATGAAATTTTTGTTGTTGCTTTATGATGGCTTATGGCTCGCGGAAGTTGTATACGCGCCTGCTATTCCTTTGCGTCAAACAACAACAAATGCGTGGCTTGCGGAATGGGCATGGGTGCCCCTGGCATAGAATATCCCAATTGTTAATACCTTAGCTAATTATTTATATCGGTAAGATAAAAAAAAATGCCATTCAAACCTTTTTTAATTCAATCACCAGCCTAAAAGTATGGAAATTCACAAATCTTTTCCCAAAATTTAAGGATTTGCAATTTCTGCTTTGTCCATTACTTTTGGGTACTTTTTTTCTTCTGATACATTGGAATTTCGCTTCCTTTTGATGGGTTAAGGTATGCACATTTACCACAATATATTCTCTGTGTCGCTTGCCCCAATTCATTTTCATTTCCAGTTTCATTTTCATGTTTCTTTCTTTTTATTTTTTGGCAGCTGCTTGACAAATTGCTGCTACCCATTTTGTAGATGCTGGCCAGATGCTGCTTCAGCTACTGCTGCCAGAGGAACTTTGCCTGTGGCAATCAATGCAGGACACCCACACACACACACACTCATACACACATGCACTTGCACAAGCGTTTATTAATTACTGTCACGTTGCAGGCATAACAGGGTGCACGTGTATGTGTGCGTGTGTGTCAAGTGTTGACATTGTCAACGAGCTGCTGCCAAAGCTGGATTGCCTCAACCACTCATCCAGTACCAGTACCCCGTCTCGACGTCTCGTTTCGTCTCGATTTCATAATTATGTATTGGGGGGAAAATGGAAATGGCTGGCTGCTAAGGGATGGGCGGGGGGTGGGTCTTTCTTAATGTGCTTACTGCGACGACGTTGATGGCATTACAAATGTGCACACGCTCAAGTCACTCTTCCTGCTGTATGCGCGAAAGTATATGGCCCGGGTGTCATCGTGCATTGGGTACTTAGCAGACAGAATAGACAGCGTGTCGGGACTGACAGACTTCCCCCATGTTCGATGTCAGATTTGGCAGACATTTGTGCTTATCCACTGTTTTGTGTTTGATGGATACAAGCAGCGAAGGCTGGGCTAGGGGTATGAGGGTTTTGTTTTTTATTGAAAAAAGGTCTGGGAAAACATATTGAGACATTTTTTTATTTAATTAGCTGCTATATGGCTTGACATTCGAGGGGTATTTGCATAATCACATGGATGAGGGGTTCAACTAACTAAAGATACAGCTAAACTGAGTTAATCTAATGCTAAATTATGCTTAAATCCTTCCTCACATTTCTAATCAAATTTCCCTTTTCTGTTTTTCCTTTGCAGCTGCCTGTAACGCGTAAATTCTCATCCATATCGTCGGCCACCCTGGGCACTTCTTCGTCCTCCTCCTCGTCCTCTCTTTTATGGCAACAACGGAAGCAATCGTGGAATACCAATGAGCAAAATTATGTATATCAATTTAACAATAACAATTAATTTAATCAACACTTTTGATATCCAACTGAAAATAAGGCGAACGGACGTAAATCAATTAATTGAATAGAAAAACAACCACAATTTAAATCCAACAAAATTTAGCTAGAACAACATAAATATACAACAAGTAAAACCAATAATAATAATAATTATAACAATTCGTTCGATCACAGAGACGTAACAATAATTAGCATTAATCACTTTTTGTTAACAATCAAATTGAAAATTTAAATGCCATTGTGATTCTTAATTTTAGACATTTAGGCGCCAACAAAAGTTAATTAGAAAGGGAAAAGCAAAACGACCAAACCACAAACAGTTTGCAGAAACGCAACGCCAGCCGCCCAAAAGAAGAAAAACCAAAAACACAACAGCAAAATTCTTAGTTCCAAATCCATCCAAAACGGCCAAAAAAAGGAAGAGGTATGCAGCAAATGTGAGAGCAACCCCCAACACCAACAAACCAACAACGAGGCGTCTAAACTTTTGCCTGTGCGTGTGTGTCTTCTGTTTCGCCTTTCTTCATCTGATGCAACTTTTGCCGCCACATCTTCGCCAGGTTTCCTAACTAACCAAAAAACACAACAAAGTAAACCAACAGCAACAACAACAATAACTCGCTTCTGCTGCCACTGCCACCAACACAGCCGCCAAGATGACCATGTGGCAGAGTGGTGGCATGGGAGGCCATGGCTCCCAAAATAATCCATGGATGAAACTAATGGGCATTGTCCATAAGGAAAGGAGGCATACGGAGAATGTGCAGAGCCAGTCCGGTTCGAATGAACGGAACTTGAATCAGTGAGTACCATAGAAATAAATAAATGGGTGCATGCAGGAGAACAGCTTGATCAGTGATCAAGGAAAAGTTCCCTCAAAGATGTCAGAAGATAACAAAGGGATTGACCATTACCCATTACCCATTACCCATTACCCATTACCCATTACCCATTACCCATTACCCATTACCCATTACCCATTACCCATTACCCATTACCCATTACCCATTACCCATTACCCATTACCCATTACCCATTACCCATTACCCATTACCCATTACCCATTACCCATTACCCATTACCCATTACCCATTACCCATTACCCATTACCCATTACCCATTACCCATTACCCATTACCCATTACCCATTACCCATTACCCATTACCCATTACCCATTACCCATTACCCATTACCCATTACCCATTACCCATTACCCATTACCCATTACCCATTACCCATTACCCATTACCCATTACCCATTACCCATTACCCATTCCATTACCCATTACCATTACCCATTACCCATTACCCATTACCCATTACCCATTACCCATTACCCAACCCATTACCCATTACCCATTACCCATTACCCATACCCATTACCCATACCCATTACCCATTACCCATTACCCATTACCCATTACCCATTACCCATTACCCATTACCCATTACCCATTACCCATTACCCATTACCCATTACCCATTACCCATTACCCATTACCCATTACCCATTACCCATTACCCATTACCCATTACCCATTACCCATTACCCATTACCCATTACCCATTACCCATTACCCATTACCCATTACCCATTACCCATTACCCATTACCCATTAGAGAAAAGCGAGAGAAATACAAACTTAGGCCCAAACAGGCATTCTTACAAAGCGGCTCGATCCCATGGAAAATACGCACTGAGTTATCGGCTAGGATATTCCCAGCAAACGATGCAAACAAATGAATAGCTACAAAGGGATTACCAAATGGTGTATTAACCCCGAAAACTGACAAACTATGCAAAAACTTGAACATGGCAGAAACCGAGATGATAAGTGGCCAGGGCAGGAAGACAAATGGCGATATGGCATCAAGTTTGTTCCGTTTCGCTCAATAAGCACCATTTGGCATAGTTATCTATGTATGTACTTATGTGCTTTTGGGGGGTGTGGGCGAATGGTGGATACGTGATGGAGCGCTTGCCGATTTGGCTCTGCTTGCGCACAAAAGTATGCAATGCCAACGGAGGCAAATGTCTGTGCGGTGATGGTGGGATGCCATGTTATGCATATTGGTCGTAAAACATGCGCCAACTGCGCAATTAAATGGCCCCGCAATGCAAATGGAATGCCCAATGGACATGGACTTGGCCAGGACAACAATTTCATTTCTGTTTTTGTTGCCACAAATCAACGCTGAGAGCTGCACTTCGGTCTGTCCGTCTCCGTGTCCTCCGCCTTCTCGTTCTTTTCCGCTTGCTCTTTGGGCTTTTTAAATTGGCTATAAATGCGCCGAAGCATAAATGGATTTACACACATGCCGCTAGTTGCTTACCCCCCCTTCTGCAATCCTCAGCTGCTTTGGTTCATTCATTTACCATTTTCATGTTGCATGCGGGTCGAAACAAAAAAAAAAAGCACAAGTCACTGCATTGACACGCCTCCTGTCCCTCCTGTCTACCCAACAAGCGCTTACATTGGCATATTGCGCTCAATATTTGAGAGTGTGTGCGTTTAAAATATTTTTATAACTTTTGTTATGGGTTTTGTTGCCTTGTGTGAGCTATAAGATCACCTGTAAAATGTATTGTAAATGTAAAATTGGCTATACAGCTCCTTCAACGGGGCCAAGCCAAGCATTCTCACAATCTCTTGGCGTGTGTGCTTTAAAATTTTTCGCACAAGAGAAAGGGACCTACAGTTTAACGCCGAATCCGAACGGCAAAGTTTGAGAATTTGCTTTTTCATGGCTAGATTACTTCACAGCTGGCGCCAATAGCTGGAGAATGTTTAAAAGCTATTTTTCTAAAGAAAGAAAAAACTTTTATTATTAGATGTTCAGAGGCGGGATCGAACCCACGACCTCCCGCCCAGCAGTCCAGCACACTTACCGCTGGGCCACAGACGGCCACTAAGATCAATAAGATCACATATGACTGGCAATAATTCTCTGAAAAAAGAGTTATTTGGAGCTAGATCTTTTTATTTTGTAAATTTCTGTAACGTGAACTTTGCTGGAGCTAGGTCCCTACTTTCTGTTTCTTGGGGACTAAGAGCAGCTAGCTTTTTTCATTTTGTGATTCAGTTTACACATTTTCGTACATTCTGAGTTTCAGTGGAACGAGTGCTTTGAAAAGGAACTAGTTCCAGTAATAAACTGGAAGAAAGTTTTTAATAAATTACTTTCTGCGACTCGCTAGAACTAATTCTTTTTATTTTGTTAACTCAACAGAAGTTGCTCTTTTCATACTAAGATTCAGTTGAACTTTTGTGCTAACTAGTTTTTATACAAATGTGATAAGCTGGAACTAGTTCCTTACACGCTGCACTCTAGTTCTTTTTATGTTACTAGCTCCTTACATACTTTGACTCAGTGGAACTAGTTCTTTACGTATTCAAAGTCACTTGTGGTGGAAAATATATTTTCTTACTGTAATTTACAGTAAATAGTTGTTTTGATAAGCTGGAACTAGTTCCTTGCATACATTGATTTATTCGATACTAGTTCTTTACATATAACGATTTACCAAAACTAGACTAAGCGTGAAATTAAGACAGAAACAGACTATCATACAAATGCTACATTTTCTATTTTGAAATGTTTTCTTCTCATTCACCCAAAAAATTTGTCTTCAATATTCCATCTGACACTGTCTAGCATATATGCCCCGCTCTTCACTAGGTAGACTTACAATTTATACGCATAATGAAAAGCACTTGAATAAGAAAGGATAATAATAATATTTTCATTTTTATTTTTATGGCATCCTCTTCATCATCATCATCAGCCACAACAACATGTGTGGGAGGTTGGGCTTGGGTTAAGTGCAGCACATTGGGTTATATTTAAGTGCTGTCAGGGTTGAAGGTGGAGGTAAATTGCTCGCTAATTGTGCGATGATTCCCTGGTTTCAGTGGGATTTATTCTGTGGAAGCATAAACTAGGAGAAGTTGGTTTCGAAACACTTTGCTTTTCATTGTTAAGTTTTAGTTACATTTATCATTCGGCCATTATTTTTTTTCCACAAGGTCACCGGGAGAAGGCATAAAAAAGTGCGCCCTAATGTAGGCAATGAAATTCTGTTGTTGTTACCCTTTCAATTCCCTTCGGTTGTCGTCTCGTACATATACTTCAATATAAATACGTGTATAAGTATATACAAGGTAAGCAACAGTTGAACATTTGCATGAATTTTGTAACATTCTCTCTCTCTCTCTCTCGCTCCACATACATACATATGCATGACTCTGTGTGTGTGTGTGTGTGTGTGTGTGTGGGGTAAAGTTTTGAATTTATAGAAATGTGCACGAACGGTTTCCATTTTAGCTTGGGCCGCCCTTCTGTTTTGTTTGTGTTGATAGCATCAAAGAAGGCATTGGGTCCAGGCATGTGCAAATGAATATTTTATAAGCCTCTTCTCTGAGTGTATAGATATGTGTGTATGTGTGTATAGGCTTTGCTGTTATTTATGAAGTTGACGAAGCCATCGACATAATATTTAACGCCAACGCTGCATCAAATGCCTACACCAGTATGTACTTACTTATGTGAACTCAACCCACGCTATTTTGCATTGAAATTGGAATGTACACAGCTCAGAGCCTGGAGCAGGTGCAGAGGCATGACAGAAATTAATTGGAAATTGATATATGCAGCCAGCCAGACGGTTTGATAAGCTGCTTAAGTATGTGTGGTCTAGAGACTGAAACCAAAATTGAATTTCAACAGCTGCTGCGCTTTAAGATTAAAAGAAAAGTAAGAATTTCATTACCATTACCATTACCATTACCATTACCATTACCATTACCATTACCATTACCATTACCATTACCATTACCATTACCATTACCATTACCATTACCATTACCATTACCATTACCATTACCATTACCATTACCATTACCATTACCATTACCATTACCATTACCATTACCATTACCATTACCATTACCATTACCATTACCATTACCATTACCATTACCATTACCATTACCATTACCATTACCATTACCATTACCATTACCATTACCATTACCATTACCATTACCTACCATACCATTACCATTACCCATTACCATTACCATTACCATTACCATTACCATTACCATTACCATTACCATTACCATTACCATTACCATTACCATTCACCAATACCATTACCATTACCATTACCATTACCCATTACCACTCACCAATACCAATACCAATACCATTACCATTACCAATTACCATTACCATTACCATTACCAATTACAACATTACCTACATTACCATTACCATTACCATTACCATTACCAATACCATTACCATTACCATTACCATTACCATTACCATTACCATTACCATTACCATTACCATTACCATTACCATTACCATTACCATTACCATTACCATTACCATACCATACCATACCATACCATACATACCATTACCATTACCATTACCATTACCATACCAATACCATACCATACCATACCATACCATACCATACCATACCATACCATACCATACCATACCATACCATAATACCACCAATACCAAACCATACAAACATACAAACCATACAAACCAAAATAAACCAAAAACACAATACCATACCAATACCATACCAACATCACCACAATAAACCATACACGACAAAAAACAAAAACCAAAAAACAAAAAAACAAAAATAAAAAAAAAACACACATAAACAACAAAAAAAAAAAAAATAAAAAAACAAAAACAACAAAAAAAACAAAAAAACAAAAAAAGAAAAAATAATAATAAATAAAAAACACAAAAAAAAAAAAAAAAAAAAAAAAAAAAAATAAACCAACAAAAAAAAAAAACACAAAAAAAAACAAAAATAAATATCAAAAAAAAACAACAAAAAAAAATAAAAACAAACAAAAAAAAAAAAAAAAAAAAAAAACATAAAACCAAACAAAAACAAATATAAAAACACCCAAAAAAAAACAAAAAAAACATAAAAACATAAAAAAAAAATAATACAAATAACCATACCAATACCCACACCAAACACATACAAAAAACCATCACCAATACCAATACCAACCAATACAACATACAAAAAACCAACAATAAACCAACCAATACCAATACCAATACCAAAAGTACCCATACCATACCAATACCAATAAGATTATCACCATCACCATACCATACCAACCATACATAACCAACAAAACCAATACCATACCAACAAACCAAAAAAAATAAACAATACCAAATACCAATAAATTAAACCAACCACACCATCACCAATACCATACCACACCAATACCTTACCAACCATCACCATCACCATCACCAACACCATCACCAATACCAATACCATACCATCACCATCACCATACCAACAATACCAATACCATACCATCAAAACAAATCACCATCACCAAGCACAAAACAACATCACCATACCATCACCACAACACCATCACCACACCACACCAATCACCATCACCAATAACACCATCACCATTACCATTACCATTACCATTACCATTACCATTACCATTACCATTACCAACTCTTACTGATAGGTTTGCCGATTTATGGGCTTTATAATTCCTACTGAGTTAAACATACCCAGTTTTGTCCAATATTTTTAAGTATTTTTAGGTAACTGTCAAATTCGTATCTTAAATTTTTCAATACTTCACCATCTATGTAAATTGTATAGCAGAGAATCAACAACATTGATTGCGCAGTTTTAACTGGAATAACAAAATAATTTGATTTCCACGAAAAAATGTTACAAATTCCATTGAAATGTTTGCTTCTGGCAGGTTCAAGGGCATGTCTGATTAGTTATTAAATGATAGGAGAATACAGCAGGTTATGTGGGTGGTGTAATGGTTGCTTCTTTTTTAAACTATATTGATAAAAAAAACTGTGGACCGCAATTATTGGAAGGATAAGTTCATACAGTCGTATATTGGTCCTTAAAACGTTTTTAAAAGAGTAATTCATTCACCTAGGTAGTAGTAGTAGTAGTAGTTAAGTATATTTTGGCATATTGCAGGCATGGCTTTTTGCCGTGAGCCCAATGCCGATTATTTCTCTTTTTTCTTACAAATCTTACATACAATATTACAATTTCTCTTAGATGACAATGACAAAAATATTAACAAGACATTTACAGGACTACATTTACATTAATTGCGACCTTATCTCCCTAGAAACTTTCTTCCATTATGTGTTGTCTGTACTTTTGAGCGTGGCTGACATATGCTGCTAGACTTGTCCAGTTGCTTCCGTTCAACAGGTTGATGCATTCCTCCACATTCAAATACGGTGTTCCGAAGCATCCTGCCCTGATCTCTTGTAAAATTTGACATTTCCCCAAGAAGTGCACTATATCCTCGCGTTCTCTTAAGTTGCACAGTGTGCATTCATTTGTGTGATTTTCCAGGTGTGGGCGGTAGTTTAGGTTAAGCATCTCTACTCTTGCTCTGAAAATTTGGATTATTCTGTAGCAGCCGATATCATCCTGGAAGTAATTGTTTTCATTTAAGTCGTACGTTAATAGTTTGTAAATTTGTCTTCCAGAGCTCTTCCTTGCTTGATCCTCCCACATTCTCCTTGTCTTCATGTCTATGTTAAAAATCAATCTGCTTTGCTCCAATCTCCACACGATTGGGCTTTCCATTGTCAGCGGGGTCTCATAGTCGCTTGCCATTTTGAGCCATTGGTTGAAGAACTGTGCTTTTGACTCCAGCAGGTATTTTGTGACAATTTTTGGATATCGTCGGTCCGGCATGTTTAAGGTTTTCAGAACATATTTAAAATGGATGTCCAATGTATATGGTAAATAATGCCGGCAGACCAGTTTCCAAATGGATTGCGTAATTAGGCGTATTCTGCGGAAGGTGGAAGACTCCTTTGATAAAATACCGTTGACTCCGTTTGACATCTTCATAGCTATCAGAACCCCATACTTGAGCAGCGTAGCAAGTGATCGCCCTCGCTGTCGCCTGGTACATCTTATATTTCGTGCTCATGTTCACTTGTTTCCGTTTCAGCAGTCCATTCCACGTACTACTAATTGCCACTTGAGTATCTTTCCTCTTGAGCTCTGCGTGCTTTTGGAAGGTCATATTGCTCGTCAGAGTGACGCCAAGGTATTTAAAAGATTTGACTACTTCCAACTGTATACCTGCTAGGCTCCAATTCTCGTTTCGCGCAAATCTTCCTCTTCCATTTCGGACTACGAGTACTTTCGATTTTTGCTTATTGGTAAATAGAAAGTTTCCAGGTGTTACAGCTTGTGAATGTTTTAATCATCAGAGTTTAAGAACGACCAGCGTTAAAACAAGCAATTTAAATAAACGATTTGACGAAGTTGGCAGTAAAATAATCATCTAATTGGACCAAAAACAAATCTATGTGAAAGCGTAATATTAATAATGAGACCGCTTTCGTTAAAGGTCTTCCCACGAGTTATGGCAGTAAAAGAGTTAAAAAAAAAAAGAAAATTAAAAGAGTGAGAAAAAAAAAAAAAAAAAAATAAATAAAAAAACTAAATAAAAAAATAAAAGAAAACAAAAAAAAAAAAAAGTATTTTCTTATTAAAACCATGACCGATTTCCTAGGAAAAAAAGAAAAATAAAATAAAAGTAAAAAAAAAAAAAAAAAAAAAAAAAAACTTTTCGAGCCGAAAGGCAGCTATAATATATCACGATTTGACCAAAAGCTCAAAGAAAAGGTAAAATTTAAATAAATTAAAAAAAAAAAAAAAAAAAAAAAAAAAAAAAATAATAAAAAAAAAAAATAAAAAAAAAAAAAAAAAAAAAAAAGATAAAAAAAAAAAAATAAAAAAAAAATTAAAAAAAAAATAAAAAAAAAAAAAAAAAAAAAAAAAAAAAAAAAAAAAAAAAAAAAAATAAATAGGAATACGGTCTTGGTTTGTTAAGTAAATTTGATTAAATACCCACAAGAAGAAGTCAGGCGGTCAGGGGAACGCGGTGGCCAGTCCAAACACCACTTTTGACATCAAACGGCCCGGAAACAATTTCTTCAGAAAATCGATTGTTATGCGACTTGTGTGCGGTGGAGCGTCTTGTTGAAAACCAGAAGGCCCTCAACGCTCGACGAATAATTGGCATCACAAAATTGGTCATCATGTCCCGATAATGCTTCTGGTTGATGGTCACACACGGCCATTTTCATTTTGAAGAAAACGGCCCAATGACCGTTTTCGCACTAACGCCGCACCAAACTGTGACTAAAAAATTAAAATAAAGTAAAAAATTTTTAAATAAATAATTTATAAAAACCTTTTTTTTTGGATTCCCCCCAAAATAAAATTAACCGGATTACATCAGCACCTTGAACCGCTGCGAGCCTAGATTTACCCCCTCCAGCGAGTTTCTCGGTAATATTGTCGATGTAGAGGGCAAATAAAAAAGGGATTAATAGGCACCTTTGTTACCCTTTGTTCGGGGAAAAACCCTCCGATAGACTTTGACCATCCCACACCCTTGTGATGTTATTGCTGTAAAGGCTTTCCAGGGTTTTTAAGATTTTGGTGGATACACCCAAGTTGCTTAACTTATACAGCAGGCTGTCCCTATTTATTGTGTCGAAAGCTGCCTTGAAATCGACCTATCGATCATTCACCTAGGTCGATTCGTCAAAGTTATAAAGTTATCTCTTAGGGCAGGGTTCTTCAAGAAGAGAGCGCTAAAATTTGATTGTGTCTCTCTCTAACATACAGTGATGCTTGACTTCGGCAGGGTTATGACTGGTGAACTCTGTTTTAGTGTGTAAAATAGCACTCTCGTCCAGCTTTCAATGTAAACAATTCTCTATTTTAAATGATATTTGTTGAAGCCGTTTCCAATCACCCAACGCTTTTCTCTCTACTCCAAGATTTTATGCATTTTTTTTCGTGAAAGTTAAATTTCTGTGTGTACTCCCAAGACCTGTGCCACGATTTGGTTTAGCTTTTGTCTAATTGCTGGTCATTCGTTTTGGCCAAGTTCTTTGCTTATCTCAGCTCTCATTTCGCCACACCCCATTTTTGCAAACGTAAGTAAATTGCGACCCCATTTGTTAGGCCAGGCCAGGAAAATCATTTTTCATTTGCCTGTTGAAATTTGCAAGACTTTGTCTGCCACCTGTCGGTTACGGGGGCTAGAGGCCGGCAGCGGGAGTGGTTTTGGAGCTGGCGATGGTGTCGTTCTATTGAACTTCACTCAAGCGAAATTAATGAGCGCATACGCGGACCTAACCGGCCAGGGCCATAACACGCGCCAAACTCGGCTCATTACTAGGCCAGAAGGAGAAGGTGTCACAGGGGGAAATGGGGTGTCCACTGAAGTGCACTAAAGCGAGTAAAGTGAGTGTGTGTGTGTGTGTGTGTGAATCAGAAGAGCTGAGGGGCATTTTATTGGCGGCCATAAAACCCGGCAAAGTGTCAAAGCGAAACGTTGCAAAATGTCGCAGCAGCCAAACGAACTTGGCCAACAGCATTTTTGGCTAACATTTCAATTGGCGCGACCATTAAAAAACGAAAGGGGCAGTAGAAAATCGCTTGGGGGCAAACACTCGACCAGTGGGATATCCAGTTAACGAGATAATAACTTAGCAATCATTGTTTCAGATTGTTTCGCTTTGGTGTTGCACTTTGATTGTGATTGGATCAAATGGTACCAGGCGAGACGAAGCCTGTTGGGTGTGAGAATACGTAGAAAGAGAGCGTTTACGAGTTCCAAGTATGGAACTTCTTGTTTCATCATCATTTCCAACTTCCATAATTCGTTTGGAAACATAAATTAACGAGTTATCTAAAGTCGCCACAAGTCCCCTCATACCCAACTGTCTACCCTATGGCCATATAAACCAAAATAGAGGCACATTTCGTTGACCATTTGACTTTGATTTGTTGTTTGGTTGTGTAGGACTACAATGGGGAATGCTCTATGAGGCTCCTCTCCCCCCCCCCCCCCTCCCTTCAAAAAGAACCCGAAAACAATTCGCAGCACTCAATTAACGCATTTAAAACTACAATGAAAGGCAATGGCAAATCCACCCAACTCCCACGGCCCCTTTGACAAAAGCGGGAGGAGTAGGTGGCCACCACTTGTATGTTTATTTTGAGACACAACTGGCTGCTGTTGGCATTGTGCAACGTTTGCCTTTGTCTGCGGCACGCGGCAACCCAACATCAGAGCACCAGAGCAGCAGCAGCATCAGTGGCATTGTCTAACCTCGCACAATCTGGTTCAAAACAACGACTAAAGTGCTCTCCTGCTCTAAAAACCAAAGGCATTATGTTCATGGCCTGGCATCATAATCAATCAAGGGCCATGTTCCATGCCCCATGCAGTTTCAATTGGTTAAAAGATGCCTGCAAATGGCTGGGCTTTGTACACAAAAAAAAAAAAAAACAACATAATGGCCAGGTTAACTGGGATTTCTGCACGATTTCCAAAGGTTAAAGATGATGAAGGAATTGCAGGAATTGTCAATTGATATTTAATAGTTTAAATGATGTTGAAGATTTTTGATTATTGAAAATACTTTATTGTATAAAACGAATGCTAAATTCTAGAACTTCATTTTAACAACCATTGAAAAAAAAAAAAAAAAAAAATATTTTTCTTTGTTCCTTTTTAAAAAGAAAAAAAAAAAAACAAAATTTTTCTAATATTTTTTTTGTGGGTATAAAATAAAAAGTTAAAAGCCAAAAGTAGTTTCTCTCAGTCATGTTTAATTTAAAAAGGTTAATTGTATAAAAGATGTTTTTCGATACGAAGGTATTACAAAACAATTTTACACAAAAAAAAATAATTAAATTTAAATCCACTCGCACTAATTCATTAAGATTTAAAAGGCTTTTTTGTGTTTTTCATTGCAGCCTTAATTTTTTTTTATTTATCTTTTGTATAAGACTCTATAGAGCGCTTTCGAAAATTGGTTGATTTTATACAATTACATTTAGAAAGAGTACAAACAAATTTTAATTTTTCCTTTTAACCTAAAATCTGCAACAACTGGCAGGTGGATTTTGATGAGCTTTACAACTTGCTGAGCGACGCTGATGCTGAAAATATAATGATCATCGGAGATTTCAATGCGCGTGTAGGCATCGAACAGATACAAATTGAGGACCACAGCACTGCAAGTGGATTTGGCGCCCATCATCGAAGATCTAAGGATACAATACTGGATCATAAAGGCAAAAAGCTTATTGAAATGTGGGAGAATTTGCGTCTAACCGTGATAAATGGAAGAACTGAGAGTGACGCATCAGGCGAGCTCACATATATTAGAGGTGAAGCTTGCTCGACTATTGACTATTGTACCGGGGAGAGGAAAACGTTATAAATGACATGCAAGAAAAAAATTTTAAATCAAATCACCAGCCAATTGTAGTAACTGCATCGCTAAAGGCACCCTCTCTGCATGGCTCCCATGCAACAATTACTCCCCAAATTAATATGGAAGGACCGTATATATCAACAAAAGATTGATATCACAGCAAACGAAAAACAACGAGCTGAGTATGACTGCAGCATGGTCAGGACGGAAGAAAATACAGCAGAATCGAAAAGAGAGTATCAAAGCGCCAACCGCACTTACAAGGACATTTGCAGACAAAAACAAAAAGAATACTATGCCAAAATCGAAGAGGAAATAGCAGCTGTAAGGGACAGCAAAACTTTTTGGAGCCTAGTAAGAAGACTGAATGGAGTGACGTCTCGAAGTGTAATAGGAGCGGACGCAAACTGCCTGGCAGTGTATTTTGAAAAATTACTGTATATGAACCCTGATCAGATTGAAGTCCAGTTTAGCTACAGTCTCCCGCAAACGCAAGATGAAGAGTTGGATGCCGCGATCTCGGTAGAGGAAGTCATTGCGGCAATAAAAAGGCAAAGTTAAACAAGGCACCGGGCGAAGACCGAGTTCCTGCGGAGTTCTTTAAGCATGCGCCTGAGACCTTTATACGCTGTATTACAAATGAGTATAATCGACTAATAGCATATGAATCTTTCCCAACTAGTTTCAAAAGAAGCATTATATTCCCTATTCACAAGAAAGGCAACCACGAAGACCCCAGTAATTATAGGGGGATATCCTTCATAAACGTCCAAGCTAAAATCCTCGCATCTGTTCTGCTAACAAGATTGGAGAAATGGGTTAATAAAGCTTCAAAACTTGGCGAATTCCAATTTGGATTCAGGCACGGATATTCAACTGTTGACGCCATATACGTACTCACATCCATCGCAACCTCCGCCCTACAAGCAAGTAAAAAACTTTATTTCTGTTTTGTGGACTTTAAAGCCGCTTTTGACTCCGTGAACAGAAGAAGCCTGTGGTACAAATTGAGCAACCTCAATGTATCCTACAAAATTATAAGAGTGCTGCAAAACTTGTACGATGGAGCGGAGGCGGCGGTATGGGATGGATCTAAGATATCAAACTGGTTTGAAAATAACACGGGCGTAAAACAGGGTTGTCTGTTAAGCCCTCTGCTATTCGCACTTTACATCGATGACATAGTTCACTGGATTAGAGGAGGAATTTCGATAGGAGGAACACACATAAAAGTCCTCATGTACGCGGATGACTTGGTTCTGATGGCAGATTCGCCGGAAATGCTGCAGGAAATGCTGGATGACGTCTACAACTACTGCTGTACTTGGGGTCTCACAATTAATGTTGAGAAAACCAAAATTCTACCCATACGTAACAGCAGAGGAAGGATCAAAAACGATGAAAAATGGCACATTAACGGTTTGGAAATAGAGAGAGTGAAATCCTTTAAATATCTTGGGGTAACGATATCCTCCAATATGTCACTCAGCCACCATTTGCAACAGAAATATCACGATGCCATCAAAGCCCTCAACAGTACCTGGAAAACACTACTAAGTAACCCAAATGTGCTACATAGCATAAAATACAGAATGTTCCAAGCTACCTCCAGCTCAATCTTAATGTACGCCTCCCAGGTGTGGGGGTTCAAGGAATATGATGAAGTGGAGAAGCTACTTCGCTTCTTTTTAAAAAAGATGTTTAGATTGCCCCAAAATACTCCAAATTACGCCTTATTTATTGAAACTGGTCTCTCTCCTCTATACTGCCAAACACTAAGCACACACTTTTCGTATATGAGAAAAATAATTTCTTTGCCCGATACCCGTTTGGTAAAAACCATTGCCAAGGACTTACAGTCGAAAGGAACCCAGTGTTTTGAAGTCTGGAGCAGGCTTGCGGAGGAACACGGTGTTGGAGTCAGCATCAGCAACTCTGATTCGTGGGAAGAGGCGCATTCACAAATTGTGGAGAAAGTCAGCAACAGCTTTATGCTTAAACATATTCGACAGGCAAGAGCGAGCGAACACAGAGTAATTTACAGGCAACTGAACTATTCCTTGGGAGAAAAAAACTACTTCAACAACCAGCACAGCCAAAACCAAATTTCCGCTATATTCAGAGCCAGATGCGAAATGCTAGATGTGAATAACAGACGTTACGCCAGGGACACGGAAGCCAATTGCACAATGTGCAATCTAAATGTGAAGGAAGACACGTGTCATTTCATTGGAGTATGTCCGATTTTAAGTGAAATCAGAAAACTATACTGGCAACAGGCACAGCTCTCATCGGAACAGGTCGTCATAATCTTAAATGGTGAAAACTGGAACAGCCTATATCAATATATAAGAGATGCATCAACCTACAGACGGCGCATACACAACGAAGATTTTTAGATTAGTTAATGTTAGAAAAACACTTTTCGTATTATTACATGTACTACATACTAAAGCTGACGGCACACTGCCAAAGCTAGTTTTTCTTTTCCTCGATTTTATTCATATATTTGTATACTTTTTTACGATTTATTTAAACTAACCTTTGTTAAATTATTGAAAAAATAAAATCGCACTACTACTACTACTGGGGGCCCACACCATAGGGATCCAAGTGTTTTTTTTAAAAAAAAAAAAAAAAAAAAAAAAATTTGGCGGTTGGCAATCTTAATCATTTAATTTGTTCCAAGTAGATTTGTTTACATCAATTTTTGAATATGATATCTCTCAAATGGCCGCCTCTGGCGTTGATGGCGTATTGTGCCCTTTTTGCAGCATTTTCCATCGATTTCGCCAACATTTCGGCCGGAATAGCGGCTATTTCTTCACGAATGTTGTCCTTGAGCTCTTCTACGGTCCTTGGCTTGTTAACGTAAACCTTTGACTTCAAATATCCCCACAAGAAGAAGTCAGGCGGCGTCAAATCGGGCGAACGCGGTGGCCAGTCCAAATCACCACTTTTCGACATCAAACGGCCCGGAAACAATTTCTTCAGAAAATCGATTGTTATGCGACTTGTGTGCGGTGGAGCGCCGTCTTGTTGAAACCAGAACTGCCTCATACGCTTTCGACGAATAATTGGCATCACAAAATTAATCATCATGTCGCGATAACGCTCCTGGTTGATGGTAACAGCATGGCCATTTTCATTTTGGAAGAAAAACGGCCCCCGCAATTTGGAAAAAACGTCATATCTTCCACAGTTTTGTAGATAGATGATTCGTACCTCCTTAGTAATAAGCATTACTGATTGATTTGCCGAAAAAATGATAAAGATTGGATGAGCGGTTCATGAGCAAAAAACTGAACCACCCCCGCCCAACAGCTTGTGTCCGGACAGGTCTTTGTAGGAATTAAAACTTCTAAATCGAATCAAAAGTGATGTCTAAACCTTTTATACTTCCTCTTTCTCTCCTCTCTCTCTCTCTCTGTGATTTCCTGGCTGAACGCTTCCACATTTCTTGCCCGCATCCGCAACTACTTTGAAATTGGCAATTAGCTTGCAATAACGTTGGACATTATCCAGCGGCTTGGTGCCATTAATTAAGTCTGCTTTAAATCGTTCTGCCAAATTGCGGCAACAAGTACCAATAAGGACGAAAACTTTGCCCAAGAGAAGTTAATTTCTGGTCGCAAGCATCTGCAGTGTGGCACTGGAACGATGTAGGCCAAAATGCAGCAGCTGAAACCAGCTGAAGCCTCCACTGACAGGGTGACAGACTGACGGCTTGTCAATAAGCTTGTGCCAAAAGCATTTCAATGTTTGGCAGCTCTGGTGGGTGGTGACGGTGGTGGAGAAGGTGGGGGAGGGATGGTGAACATGTCGTTGCATTGATTGCTCTGCACTTTTGTGCGTGCCAGTATCAACGTTGTTAACCGCTGGGAGACCAGTTTGCGTTGCATGTTTGACAATTTGCCTTCGCTTTCGTTGCCTACTTCTGGGAGATTCGCAGCCCCCGCCCGCTCAACCACACTTTTCCACCAGTCCAAAATGGGATTTATTTTCGTTGTTTGTTTGATATCCTGCAGCAGACAGGGTACATTTAGAGCTCAGAGCCACATACATACACAGAACCTAGCGAAAACTTTAACTGTTTCTTAAGTATGTTGGAATTTAAGATATATATAGGAATCAGCATTATTTATCGATCTTCCCAGTAGAGTTATAAGCAAAGAGAAATTCTGAGCAACAGCGCTAACGAAACCCGTCGCCATATAGGTAGCATCCTTTTAATAAGTGGTGACTCTTTTAAAGACAATCAGGCATGTTTTCAATTCCACCACTTTTTGAAAGAGTAAATCGAACGCAATTCCGCTTCGGTTTTGTTTTTGTGTTCTCAATTTCGAACGAAATTGCTCTCTTTACTTTTCACGCAATCCACTGGACCAAGCGAGAAGGGCACTAGATACACAAAAGAGAAACCAGAATTCCAAGCGAAACTATCGAAAATGGAACTGTCAGAAATGAGAGAGGCTGACTTTTAGGTTTAACTTTTCGGTTTGGCTGGGCAATGCCAAGTTCTGGACACCCTAAACAAAAAAAATCTTTATAAATCAATTAAAGGCTAGAGAACCAGTGGGGGGTAGATAGGGGGATTACCCACCCCCATTGGAGGTTCCAAATCGGAATTATTAGAAGTCGAAGATAAACAGATTAAAGAAAAACAAAAACCGACAAATTTTTTGAAGAAATAATTAAAGAAAAGAATAAAACCTGTTAATAGTCTAGTATTCCTGTCTTTTTAAGAAAATTATGAAAAAAAAAAATTCCGACGATAGATGTCAATTGTAATAATTCGCAATGCAAAAAAATTTGCAGGGTCACCCAAAATTTTTTTAAGGACTTACCTCTAAAGTTTATTTACCATTACCATTTCCAACTTTAATGGTTATTGTCTGAGCGGATTACGGACAGAAACTTTTACTCTTTCACGCGACTTTCCCATATTTCTCCCACAAAATGAAACTTAACTGACAACAGAAAAATTTTGTGTTTTTGAGAGAAAAAAAAAAGAAAGTATAACGAAGACACCCCCAAGTGGAAACATTTGTCTCTCCTCGGTATGCGAATGTTGCTTAAAAAAGTACATATGGTATGCTTTGTGAACCCGTACACAGAGTTCCAGAAGACCTGGGGCAGAACAATCTGTGTGTTAGAGGTAGACAGTCACATTTTCGCGCTTCCCTTTGGGGGAACTCGACGTATGGCAGTTTACGCCTTAGACTTGGAGTAAAAAACGCGAAAACGCCTGTTTGCAGTTTCTTGATTTCGACTCTATTGTACGTTGTCTTGAAAGGCTAAAAGGTCAAAGAGCATTCTGGTTGATGTGTGTCTGTTAAGGAGTTACATTTGTTATTTAATATATTTTTAAAAAGACATGAATACAGCTGTTATATTATGAAATAGGCCATTTGAAATCATTTATTTATTTAAGTGTTCAAGAAAGGGTTCTCAAGCTTTATTTTAATAAGTACACATTTATTTAAAAAAGTAAAAATAAATGTGACAGTAAGCAGCAGCGGCGACGTTCGGCATGCTTCTTGTTTTACAATTCATACATTCTTCGAATTTTGAAATAAAAAGAATGGTTTAGTTTAAATTAATATTTGGCATAAATAAAACGGAAGTTAATCTAATACTCTCTAGGTTTGCAAAAAAAATATAATAAAATATATTATAAAATTTTTGGGTGTGGAAACGAAATTTTGTATATATATTCGAAATAATGCTCTTGTTGCGCCAAATGTGGGAATTCGATTTTTACATCCCGCCAGATCCTTTTCACGATTTGAGTGTGGGAGCGAATTTTTAAAAAAGAGTTTTCACCAATAATTTTTTATTAAATCAACAGTTTTTACGACTACTCAATCTGGCCCGACAAATTTAAACATTTATCAACCTAAAGTTCAGAAATTTAAAGACACAGACATAAAAAACCCTTGCTGACTGCCGCAACCTTATTGCATGATTATTTTTATAGTTCGCTGGTCCATCGATGGATTTATTTACGAAAGGGCAACCCATGCTGTAGGCCTTGAATACTTGGGGTGTTTTCAAATTGGTTGTTTTTTTGAAGAAAAGGAAATTCTGCATATTTCAAAATTCGTTTAAGAGATACCATAGATGACACTCCACAATTATTTTACCTAAAAATTTTTAATAATTCGCGGTCCATCGAAAGTATTTTTTTTTTATAATTTTCGGGGAGAAGGCAGGAGCTCTGCAGGCCTGTTCCGGCTTTCACTTTCTTGTAGAATTCGAATTGGTTAAATGTGATAGGGTAAATTAGATTACAACTTTTAATTAGAATCCGTTGAGTAATGAGTAATTAGAATCTAAAGGTTAGATACGGATTTCCTTGGTTGTTTAATAGAAAGAAAATATGTAGAATAAGTAAATTCGAATTCACTTTAGAAAAAACCGGAACATGGCAGCTAGACTTTTCCCGATAACTTTAAATAAAATTATAAAAACCCAATAAAATTTTCAAAATTTTGACTTCATCACCCCCATTGCAAAAAGCTATCTACGCCACTGTAGAGAACCAATTAAATTTCACAAGCAATTTCTAAATTGATCACAGAATTAAGAAAAATTTACTTTATGTACATCCAAAATCGTGCAAAATTTTGAGTTAGTAAACGAATAGGGTTAAGGGTGGTGTGATGTCAGCAAAACAACCCTATCAAAATACCACCAAATGTGAAACGGTCATACCGCTGATTTGCTTTGCATTTGAATTTAGTTAATTGTTTTCAAATATTTAGGTATTTTTGTAGGATATATGGAATCAGAAGTCAGGCAATCAAAATCTTACATGGTTTCAAATTACCACGACGATTTTGTCGAGCTTTTGAAGCGAATTCCGACGGGTGGGTGTCGGAAAAATTACAAACAATTTTTCCTACACCCATCGGAATTGAATCAGCTGTTTGTGCCTGTAAGTTAGCGGCACTACGAGATTTGATGGGTGAACGGAAATTTAGTTTGCCTGAGTTCGTCGAGCGTAGGGCCTGTCGATTCCACCGACTAACAAGAACACTTTTCAAAACGAAAATCTTTTCGTTTTGGTGTTGCGAGAACATGAAGCAATTCCACTTTCGAAAGGTTGCCGTGGAAGTGGAATTGAGAACATGTCTGAATGTTACAGAAACAGAATTTAGAATATAGACTACAGACCACAGAAAACAGAACATAGAATAAAGAATATAGAAGATAGAATATAGAATATAGAATATAGAATATAGAATATAGAATATAGAATTATAGAATATAGAATATAAAATATAGTATATAGAATATAGAATATAGAATATAGAATATAGAATATAGAATATAGAATATAGAATATAGAATATAGAATATAGAATATAGAATATAGAATATAGAATTAGAATATAGAATATAGAATATAGAATATAGAATATAGAATATAGAATATAGAATATAGAATATAGAATATAGAATATAGAATATAGAATATAGAATATAGAATATAGAATATAGAATATAGAATATAGAATATAGAATATAGAATATAGAATATAGAATATAGAATATAGAATATAGAATATAGAATATAGAATATAGAATATAGAATGTAGAATATAGAATATAGAATATAGAATGACTATAGAAAACCGAAAACAGAAAAAAATTCAGAATTGAGAACAAAGAAAATTGAATTATAATCTCACCCTGGTTTGAAAACTACTATTTTAAACTTTTTCGTGTCACACTTAGCGGCTGAACCTCTCGGAAGGTTAGAAAGAGGTATGCTGCTTTTTTGCCTCCGATGTCCAGTCAGAAGCCTCTGCATGGTGTTGCATAGGTCACTTGACGGTAATGGTCAAACGTCCAGACATATATTCTTTAATGTAAGCTAAAAGCTGAATCTACAACTAACCTTTCCCTGGCCATTATCTACCAATTAGCCATCTTCTGGTGTCATTTCTCATCAATTATCTTTCGGTTGGATGAGTTTTTCATGTGTTGCTTTGATTTATGCCATTTTAAATGTGTAGTTATATGAAATTTGTTGGCAAATTTCCAAAGCCAGTTTCACTTGCTCTCTCAACCCGCTTTCGTCGGTTTTATATCATTTTTCATTTTTTGCTCTCTCTCTGTTGCGCCATTGGTAAGGATAATGCGCCGTTGTCAAATTGCCAAGAACGGACAGGACAACGAGCAGATGTTGGGCGCTAAGCGCATTTGGCACTGCCTTTCACTTTTTCCACAACAGTTTTCACGTGCTTGAGCGGTGACACGTCCGGTTTCCCCTCAACCCTTCTCCTTGTCATCCTCTAACGGTTTAGCAACAGTTTGCTTCATTAAATTGTAGAGCCCCACTTAGAGTATCCCGCTCTGTTAACGTTTTTTTAATCAAAATTTGTAGCATTGACAACCTGGTCAAGTGTGTGCAAGCCTTCACTGGACCATGAATAAGGTGAGATGGTCAAGAACAACACAAGTCGAGTGCCAATAATCATGGTCAAAATATGCCAGTCGCTGATGCGTTAAATTATTTCTTGTAGTCAGAAGTAAAAGGATAATTCTTCTACCCTTGAAGAAGTCCGAGCAAACGGAAACCAGTTAAGAGAACAAGTAACTTTTAGTTTCAAGATTTCATGCACAAAAGGTGCAGCCGGGCAAAACTTCAAGGTGTTAGTATCTTGATACTCAAATCAAGAACAAATAGTGTCTTTAGTTTGGTTGTAAACTACGTGCTCGCATTGCTTTGTTGTTGATGTGAAACATTTCTCATTTCAATGCCGAACCCCTTCCAAGAAACAGGCCAAACTAGTTGACGGAAAGCTAGTTGAAAACTACTGCTAACCCATTGCAGTCAGACAGAGAGAAAAATATGCTCAAAATTGTAAATTCAGTTCTAGATGAGAGAC
>JAEIFU010003225.1:0-31415 GCA_018904235.1 Lordiphosa stackelbergi | reverse complement strand
ATTTATCTCATACGAATGCTGGAAAAGGACTCGAATTTACGCTACCATCCATACACTGATCGCACGACACTACCACTTTAAATCCAAGACCTCGTTCTTTAGCAGTATGAAATTTCACATTTCCGTTACAGTCTTTGCACTTTATTTCAGAATTTGCCGCAAAGACGGGTAAATTCAAATTCGATATTCTACGGACATATCGCGCGGCGCAATTCCTCTTGCATTTTCATTTTTGCGGAGGCACTAAAACTGCTATCATCCGTTTCAGCTGTTTTCGGATTGAAAACATTTCCTCGCTTTCTCGGTCTTGACTTCTGCACTTTCGACGTTTTTCTCAATTCTCTTAATATTTCATAATTCAAGAATATGAGAAAATGGTAAATTTTTCTATTTAATAAAGAAAAACTGCTTAAAAGCACGAATTTTAAACTTTTAAATGGGTGGCTCAAAACCCCCCACAAATTTTCGAAATGTCAAAAAACTTCTTTTTGTTCAATGTGAAAAATACACAAAAAATCGTTTTAAAAGCTAATGATGAGGAAAGTTACATGCATTATTTAACTCAAATACAAAATTTACAGAACGGGAAAATATTGATTTTGCGAAGTTATGTTCGAAAAACAAAACTATGATCACAACCCCCACTCTCCCGCTGCTTCTCTATTTCGCTGGTGCTAAATGATAGTGCCCAAATAGATACTTCATAATGCCAGTAGGAAATCACTATGGTTAGAGGTAGACGACCAATTCCCAAAAGTATCCAGAGAGCTTAAGTGATAGCGAAAAGCTGACTTATTTCTGACAGAAGCGGTGTCGACTGAGCAAAGTTCCTCTCTAATACTCATTCTCCATGGCTCAGGCATTGAAAAAGTAAAGACATTGAGAATGTGTATTAAATAAATAAAAAAAAGCATTAGAAACAGGAAATTTAGCAAAATTAAAAATTGAGAATAACTAAATAGACTATGTAGGAAGAGTATGCAATCTAGGTAATACGCTCAATCAAACTGTTTTCTGGAGTGATCTTATAAACAAGGCTGTAGGTAAAATATACGGATACCTCAGACTACTGTTTCTCACAAATGTTTATTTGACGCTTAACAGCTAAGACTTCTTTGACTCCCTGTCTCTTCTTTGGAGTGGAAATTTTTGGCAACAGTCATTCAGCTAGCAATATGGGCCAAAATTGAAAATAAACTTGATCTGCCTGCAAGTATAAGAAGTTTATGTCTCCCATACATCTCAAACCTCTATCTCTTACCATCTTTGAGATCTGTTCGTTCATACGGACGGACGGACAGACGTACAGACGGACGGACGGACGGACAGATAGACATGGCTATATCGACTCGGCTGTTGATGCTGATCAAGAATATAAAAATATATATATAAATACTTTATAAGGTCGGAAGTAAATTCTTCACCCTGTTATAATATTTTGGAAAAAACTTAATATAGGGGTGCCACGGAATCCAATAGAAATTTAGTTTCTAGCGATTTGCCAAATCGCTCGAATATTTTCACCATGCCACAGAACTTCGAGAGATTTCATTTTTTAAGCTTGTTCACTAACCCTTTCGAACTTAGGACACACAGCACCCGCAAGTGCAAATTAGATTAAGACTTTAAATGCGTTTATTTAATTAAAATTTTGATATGTAAGCTATTTGGTTAGTTCTTTTTTAAACAAAACAAACTTAATCAAGGGCATAGCCAAGGGCTGCTGCCCTTAATCATAGATTTTGCCCGAAAAAACCTCTTTTTCATTTGTAACTTAAGTTTTCCGCCTTTATTTTGAAGATTGAAAGATTGAAGACATGTTATAGAAAATTTTTTTTCGGAAAGCTGAGGCCCTTGAACTTAGTTTTCTTTAACTAAGTTAAATATTTGTTATTTCCCAGACAAAAAATTAAAATTTCCCACCCGCCAAAATAAAATGATACGTAAAGTCTGTGTGAGAACGAAAGTAAATGTAAGCTAAAGATTTGCTTTTTTAAAAAGCCTCTGGCACGATAGATGGCAATCGACTATTGAGGGAAGAAGCAAATCCGGGAAAGACGGAGAGGGCACCGGCTTGGATCCGCATCTGACCTTCTTTCTAAATCTAACGATATACGTAGGCAAAATATTAAGGGTAATTATGCTGTGCTCGAAAATAACATTGGGCCGGCCACGGATTATTCAATTCAGTCAACCTGAGGAAAGGTTGGCCAGACTTAAAATCAGTTCTCTTCAGGCTACAGCCGCAACTTCCCTTTCGCCCATTGTGAGATTGACGGCCAAGTCGCACAAATTTCGCTCTGGACAACAGTTCGATGCTTTCCCCTTTATAATTAATTTTAATTATAACAATTTCGGAAGAATAATAAAATTTAACACCATTTCAGTGGCTTCTCGTCGTTCCTTTGGCGTCGTCGTTGCCACTTTATTCAATTTAGATTGGCAGCAATCGATTTACAAATTGCACAATAATTAAGCAAAAGATCAACGGAAAAATTATTGCTAGTTAATTTAATTTTTTATCTTTGTTTTAACGCAAAAATCGCTATTGTATACACTTTAAAACTAAGTTCGATAAGTTTCGAAATTCAAATGTTAAAAGGTGGCACCACTAAAATACTAGCGATTTAGTAAAATGCTAATTTAATAAACTTAAGATGTTAAATGTTTAATTTGTTTAATGTAGATTATTCACAAATTGAACACCCTTCGTGAATCAATAAGGCTTATTCTTATTAAAATGCATTTTAGGGGCTTATTTTGGCAAATCGCCGACTCAAGAGTGCGGATTTGCAAATCACTCGAAAGCAGGCTCTGTGGCAGGGCGAAATCAAATTCGAGCGAATTTAGAGCGAAAGTGAATACTGTGGCACCCCTGATACTCTGTGCACCTTTGGTACAGAGTATAAAATGATCAAATTTTGTTTGTTATTAGCTGCACTCGATTGGACCCAGCTTCGAGTTTTATCAATAGATTTTCTTCAACAGTACCATATTTTCTTCGTAGAACAACGGCGTATTCAGATAAATCTAGCGATACCGATTTACGATTTGCGTTGCTGAGAGTCTCACTGAATGGAACTGATGCATAGTTTAAGATATTCTGTGGCTTTGAGAACTGTTCTATCACTTATTCCAAATTTAGATTGAATGATGTACAAAGGTAGGAGAAATCGTTTAAATTTCATTTTTGAGTTCAGTATTCAAAAAATCAATCTTCACAAAAATCGGAATATTGGCAGTTATGGATCATTTGTTTTGCATATTTTAAATTTGGAGTAAACTGAAACATTCCAAAATACTTCCAGAATGTGGCAGCCAATTTTATGTGATTACTCGATTACTAAGAAAGTGTGACGAATCCAAATCTAGTCTTATCTTATATTTCTCACATGTCTTTCGTACTCTGTTATAGTAGAGATTTAGAATTTGTTCATCATATTAAATTACCTTCGCATTTTTGTTTTGCATTTTTTTTTTCTTCGGTACCAAAAAGTTCAGACTTTTCTCCCCCTCCATCTTCATTTGTTCTTAACTTTCACCTTAACTCGCGTCCCACTGTGGCTCGGTGCCCCGGCGTGCACTGCAATGCGGATCTCGCACCAAATGCGATTGCAAACTTGTAAGTAAGAAAGAAACACACGAGGAGCAGTTAGCGGGAGGGAGGGGGCTCAGCACAACAGCTAGAAAAAAAAAACCCAACCAAACAATAAATTACAAAAACAGTTGATAGGGTTTAATGTGCACTTGGTGTGCGATTGGTTATAATTGACAGTTCGCTTCGCTGACTTGGTGGACGAGTGGTGAGTCTCTCCGCCGCGCTCTGTCCGTGGCGACGTGCTTGGCCAAGCACCGACTGTTACGTTTCTTTTGGCCGCTTAATTGCCAGGCGCTGGGAGCACTTTGATTTACTAGTTGATTTTTATATAAAACTGTCGTATTTAAGTTATAATTATGAAACACCAACATGGCGTATGAGCAATGGGCAAATGCGACTGGCGAATTGCATTTTCACACATGCCAAGAAAGCGAATAGCGCCGCCGCGCACCACATCTGAGACTCTCCGTCTCCGGCAGTGAATTTATGGCATTGCGCATACGCCGTGGGGGCAGCCTAAAAGCTGAAAATCGCTTTTATATATACACTCAGTTGTTTTTGTTTTAGCCATTTTTCACACTCTGCGGGCGTCTTTTGAACCTTGAAATAAAAGTTTCCCACACTGCACAAATTTTCCTTTTTGCCTCAGTCGAAGCCGAAGTCTAATCCAGTGCCTGATTCCCAAGCCAGCCCAAAATGGTAACAGACTTAGACTTTGTGGCAGCGAAAACTAATGAGCAACAAAAACAACATCAGCAGCAGCAGCAGCAACTAGAAGCGAATGCAAACTGCACCTGCCAAAGAGAAGAAACCACAAAACCAACACAAGCCAAGTCAGAAAATACAACTTTGTCTTGTCCGTAGTTTGAATGCCCTTTTAGGATACATTTCCGAAAATGATTGTAGTTTAAAGCAGAAAAGACGTGTCAATATTTAAACTAACTAATTTATAAAGATACTAGTGAAGGAGGTTAACGTTGCTTAAATGGTGACTTCTATTACAACTTAAAATATTTCGGAAAATTTTTTATAATTGATTTAGAATTAAGGTATTTTGTCAGGTTCGAGTTACAGCATATTTTGTAGCTTTTAGCTGGTATCAATACAGTTTGACATGAAAATATCACTATTGGAAATGCCTAATAAAAAATGTTTTTACTTTGTTACTAACTGTATTCGAGGCTTTGACTTTTTCCGTTTCTGGTCAATATACAACTTTTGAAAAATGCAATTATTACAATTACAATTAATACAATATTTAGACAAGCTTTGTTACAATTTATTTCCTATTTAATTTGGTTCATAAATTCTGAACCAAACCTTAGGAAGTTTGAAAATAAACTGAGGAAATTAAGCTTAATTTTTGCAGCTAGAAAATATCAAAAACTATAAGGTTATAGTGCTAGACAAAACACACGATTATTAGTTATCTTTGGATATTGTATGCTCAAGAGTCAGTAGAAGTACAGAACTACGGCACGGCACTCCCAAGAGCACTGATATGAAATCGATATTTTATACCCTTGCAGAGGGTATATTAAAATTGTCCAGATGTTTGTAACGCATACAATGGTAGCATCCTTAAACTTGCTAGTTTAATCAAATACGGACTGGTCGGCCAAACGGTCACAGAAGAGGCGCCATCCAAACGGTCAATTTTCCGAATCACTCAACTAGAATTTTTTAAACCAATGATGAAATTCTTGTACGAAAATTATGCCGAACCTTCAATTATTTAACTTTTACGAGCTGCAAGCTTTAGCGGAGCCGAAGTTAACTTTCCTCTATTTTTGTACCCGTTACTCGTAGAGTAAAAAGGGTATACTAAAGTCGTAAAGTATGTAACAGGCAGAAGGAAACATTTCCCATATAAAGTAGAAGTAGTATTTAGTAGTAGATTATTTATTTTGTCATTTTTTTTTAATTTATAGTTTTTTTAAAATATACTCTCTTACAGTTTTTTGATTAACAAAAATAAATAAATAAATAACAATAATGCAGCTTGTAGCCGTCAGCTTTTCTTTAGAAAATTTACAAGTTAGAGAATTAAATATACGATTAAACAGAAATATTCTCAGAAGACTCTTTTAAAAATTGGTACAGCGTGTTCCAGTTGGGTCCGTTTAGGATTAAGATCAACTGCTGAAGGTTTAGTTTTCCAAGACGCCAATGGGCAACCCTGATTTCCTGCAGGATGGGGCAGATTGCGATGAAATGTGTCGTGTCTTCAATGCTGTTGAGATTGCACTGGGAACATACGTTAGGTGTATTTCCATATGATCTATGGTTGAGTTGGAGCAATTCGCAGCATGCATGGAAAACGAAAGAAATAAGTGATACTCTGTATTTGTCGTTGAAGTAATTATTTTACCCAAAGGAGCTTCAGGCGTTTATATAACATCCTGCTCGAGCTGTTGTAGGCTTGGTCTATAAAGTTTTCGCGATTCTATAGTCAATCTTCACTAGTAAGCTGCTGTGAGATTTTTTCCAGGAAGCTTTATCGCTTGGGTCAATCTGCAGATTGTGCTCCTCAGCCAAAGCGCGTCAAACGTCAAAGCAGTGAGATCGACGTTCCAACAAAAATTTTGCCGTAGTGTATACCAGGCGACTTTCGGGAAGGTCAAACGTCTTTCTCATGTATCCAAAATGTATACGTAAAAAGCGATATATATTCTTGATCAACATCAACAGCCGAGTCGCAATTTAATAGAACTGGCTATGTTATTTTTTAAAACCGTACAGTAAAAAAATTAATTTTTTTTTTGCACAAAATTTTTTTGTTAATTTTGTGAACAATTTAAAAAAACGTCATAAACGAAAAATGAGAAAATGGTTTTGTAAAAACGGGATTTCACAGGCTTGGTTTATCGGCCAGTTCTAAGTTGATATTGGTGAAAAAGTATTTGACTGTGCTACTCAAATTATCGTGTAATAGATTTTTAAATTATTTAATAATAGTAAGCACAGGGTAGAGAAAGAAAAAAATTTGAAAGGATAGAAAATGGATATTTACAGTATGGGTGGGGTAATTAGGGGCGGTAAGGTTTTACGGAACTTTGCATTAAAATTATTTTTAAAAACAAGCAGATTTTAAGGGATTTTTACCCAAAAAAAATGCCAAAAAGAACAAAAAAAGAAAAATTAAAAAGCTGGCAAAAGAGAAAGGGGCCGGTGAAAGCGTAATTATAAAAGCGGAGTTAACGGAGTCAAAAAAGAAGCGAGGGCGTTACTCATTTATTAGGATAATTCATTCAATGACGCCAACTCATTTTCAACCTTATTCAATCACAAAAGAACTAAAGGGTAAAAAAAATTGAAGGTCAAGATCTTAAACAGAATAGATTGAATGTTAACTACCCGACGAACAAAAAACAACAAACTAAGCAATGATGAACTTAAACCTCAACTTATATGCCAATAACTCTATATTCTAACGGATTTTAATAAATAGGACGTTGGTTCTTCAATAGCTAAATGGTGACCAGCAAAAAATAAATTTAAAAATTTTCCGTGGTAAAAATAGCACTCAAACTACTTTTTAAAAAAGATAAATTAACAAAGTCGATAAAACTTTATACCGCCGAAGTCAAGCACCGGATTAAAAAGGGAGTACGATTGAATGACTAGGGCTCAATTACACGCCAAGTTATAGCAAATTTCTAAAGATAAACAAATTAAAGATACCCTTTTTCCAATTTTTTTCGTTTTTCCGACGATTTTTGAAATTTGTTTTAAAATGTTTATTATTTTAGAAACAGTGTATTTATAATTTTCGCGTATAGCTTTTAAAGATAAACAATTAAAAACGATTCAAAGAAATTGTTTTTAAAATTAACACGAAATTTTGTGCAAAACAAATTACGTTTTGGTTGGCATGTCGAGATCTAATTTCAAATATTTAACTGTTCGGTAAAAATAATGACCCGTATATAGGAAACGAGCAGAATTTTGGACCTATCTGACCACGCCCATTAGCACCGCCCATACAACTCTGACCGTATGAGCAATCAGATCTCAGAGATGGTAAGAGATAGACGATTGACATTTATGGTACATAAACTTCTTATACTTGCGGGCAGATCAAGTTTATTTTTAATTTTTGCCCGCCCCCGTAATTTGGAAAAATCGTCATAGCTCCCACAGTTTTGTAGATAGATGGTTCGAACCTTCTAAAGATAATTAGTAATCAACATTACTTACTTATTAATTACATCTTTATTTGTGAGTCGCAAAAAGTAGCTGCCCACATTAAGGTTAGATTTACATAAAAAATGCCGTAACAACAACACATAAAAACAAAGACACATCACAAAATAGCACCAAATTTTACTGAAATTTACTTACCTTTTGCTACATTTTGGAATATCAAAACCTTAAGGTCTAGTTTTCCCATTGGTGGGCAACGCAGATTTCCTGCAGGATTGGGCAGATTGCGATGTTGTACATACTTCAGCAAATTGCTATGCACGGATTTTGGGAGTGAAATAATAAAGCTTTAACATAAACTGATTAACCAGATTGTCCAACGCAATTTAATTTAATGGCTTAAACCAGGGACCGTAACTGTTGAAACTTAATTTTTGTAAATTACGAAATAATTATTACACTGAGGAAAAATGCTCTGAAATTTTAATATTTATAATTTGACTTAATACATTAACCCCTGATTCAGAATTAAATATAAAATTCGTAATTATAAAGTGCGTACACTTTATTTAAATAAATTTTCGATTTAATTATTGTGTTCTGAATCCAAAGCATAAATCTCATTGCCTTATGATGCTGGAAACACTCTCCGGTTGGGCTCTGAATTACAGCGAATTACATTAAATTGATATTTAAAATTTGTACTTATTCTGCTGCCTCAGTACATGAACAAGAAAAGAAAGACACTCACTTTTCAAATTTTAAGAAAACACATTCATTCTTCAATCTTTCCTTTCCATCGATTTCCTCCCATTCTACTCAATAAATCCTTCAAATATAAGCTAAAACGTTCACTTAAAGCTGATCAGTTCTTTCTCATACGAGCAAGAAAACACGAAACACTTTAACTGCCCACCGTTTATCGTCTGTGCGGACTGGGACAAAGAAATGCATAAATTATTTCTCACAGCCCAAACGGGTTCGCTGTGCCTACTTAGCTGACCATTTAGAAAGCCTTCTTTCCAGCGTGTGTCCACGCTTTTGTCCATATTTGTACACAATTAGCAATGACACAAAAAAAAAAAAAAAAAGCACACACAAACACAAGGAAAACGCAAACGTAAAGGAAACCAAACTTCACACACCATAAATCGATTATCATTGCGAAAACATACACACACACACACACACATTATTCACGAGCACACATACACGGGCATTAAATCAAATTGCGCATTTTACGCCTCTCTGGTTTTTCGTGCATAAATTTATTTATCGACTTGTCCATCGACGGCTGCCGTGGCCTTATCGAACACGCATCGTCAGCATCAGCATCAGCATCAGAAGGGGACATTGCGTATACGCCATGTGTGTGCATGCATAAAATGTATAACAAAATTGTCATTAGCGTAAAGCATTTGTTAAGCACTCCAGATCAGTGAGATAAGGTGGCTGCCACCATCTCCCTGGGACTTGACCAACCAACCAGCCAGCCAACCATCCATCCATCCATCCATCAACGCCATTGGCTGTGTCGCGCGAAGACTGCAGAACACGCGCTGACAATCAAAGTGGGGAGAAGCCACACTTGAAGAAAAACTCATGGATGGATTTTTTCGCCCAATTTCTTTAAAATTCCTTAAGGAACCACAGAAAATTTAAGAGTTCAATTAAGAGTTATGGGCAAATCGTAATAATTTAAACTTGTTTTGAATAATTTTAAATAAATTGAAGCCCTGTTTTTCCAAGTGCTCGAAAACGGGTCCACACACTTAGGTGGAAGTCTTGGCCTGCCTGTCGCATTGCTTTTTCACACCTTCGCCTTCGCATTGGTATGGCTCTGGATTGCTTTTTTTTTTTTTTTTTTGGTCAGGAGGCCTGGTGTAAAATGGTCTGCATGATTGGCATTGCTTTTGTGTCGTCGTCGTCGTCTTATTGACAATGCGTCCAACGTTTGCTCCGCTGGCGGTGGCTACTTTGATGGCTCTGGCTTCAGCTGCTGCATGATCTAAAAACTAGTTGCGTTGACATACCAATTAACTTGACAAATACATAATTGGTAGCAAAACAATTAAATGTTTTTCTTTGTGGCCAAGAACGGGCGGCAAGTGGCTGCCCGCCTGTCTACTGATCGCCCATTTCGCTGTCAGCTTATGACCACTGAAAATTCATTTAAATTTATCTAGTTGTCAATTTTTTGTTGCTGTTGTTTGCTTGCTTTAAGGTATTTGCACAATTTGCTCGTAAACAAACGAAAGAAAAAACAAACCAAAAGAGAGGAAAAAGAGAAATACAAATAAAACGGCAGCCGCTAACGAAGCGCCAACGAACATGGCAATTTTTATTGTGGGCAGACGGCCAGGCACTTGAATGGCGGTTGTATATACACTTAACAGACGATTTTTATAAGAACAAATTTCTAAATTCAATTGTACCAATACAAGGGAGATGAAATCTGGTCAATAGAAAATAATGGAAAAAAATTTGTTTAACAGTTTTCTTTTCACTTTCAATTTAATTAGTTTAATAACTTTTTTAATTTAACACAGAGATATATTTGACTATTAGGGAAAATTGGGAAGGAAAGAATGTAGACAAACGATTCCCTTTTCAATAGATGGGATGGATATGCTCCTGCAGAGCTGCAAAAAGTAAGATTTGGATTTTTTTAAATTTTTCTAGGCAGCGATGTTGTGTCAGCCTTCACAGCCCTGATATTTATGGAATTTTTACAAAAATTACAAAAAAAAGTTGGAAAAAAAAATTCTTTCCTTAAACTAGGGCGCTATTCATCTTGTAATTAAAGTAAAAACCCTTAAGTTACCTTTACACTTGTCATATACGAGACTCTCTAACCATAATGTAATAGCAAAGCAAATAACTCAAAATCTAGCCTTATTTAATGAACTAGGACAGGTTCTAGCCCACCCGGCAATCGATATTACCGAGAACGGATCAATTTTTGACATTTTATCAAAGTTTAGTCAAAGTCTAACAAAACTATCTAGAAGGTGTTCTGTTTTTGTCGCTCCACAAACTGGTAGCAAAACGTACGTTCTCGATACACGTTTTCGCAATTATCGACACCGAAAATGCATCGAGAACTGAATTGTTTCCAATATGTTTAAGAATGTTTCCCATATAAAAACTTTTAAATTTGGTTATTTCTGTGTGTTTATTTATATAAATTTATTCTGTTTTATTATATTGTATCACACTGTTGGCACAGGACCGTTTGAAAAATGCTTAAATTCTGCGAAATATTGCCATAGTTTACTTATTTAATTAAATCCCTTTTATGTCCACTTTTGAAAAAAAAGCATCGGACAAAAAAGCGCACAAATCACAGATTCCCGACTCCTTAAGGATTTGCTTGCAAATGGGTTGTACGTCGCGGGAGATTTTGGGGCCAAATTCAGCTTAAGAGAGAGTGTGAGTTAGACGAAGATTTGGAAAGCCATTAAAGTATTCACTGGTCTCGGAGGTCATATGACTTGTACAACTTTTAAATCCGTCAATGCTCGTATGCAGGAGGTGACCACCATAATAATTAAGAAAGACAATCTGGGTCCTGTGTCTGTGTCAGCACGTAAATGCAGTTTCCTTATGCAGACATAGAATTTTATTATCGGCTGTCATAATCGGCGTGTAGTAGAACATTTGCAAATGGGACTGCTGGAATAAGTAAACATACTTGGAAAAAAGTTCGTCACACTCCTGATCCAAATAATCGTCTGCACTCTTGTGATTTATCGAATGTAAATCCATCTTGAAGGCTAAGACTTGGCACAAGCGCTCATTCTCAATGAAAGCCAAATGTTTATCCACCAGCTCGCGTTCCGTACGTCTGATGGCTAGCAATTGGAAGAGCTTAAATAGGGGTGTGCCCTCCGTCCAGAGCTACAACAAGGCGCAGCTGGAAAATTAAAAAAGTCCTTACTAGAATTCCCCTTAATAAACCTATTTTACTCACGCCGTCAAAAATATGTCTGTGGCGGGCAGCAAAGTCTTACCTGCATAGCTTGGACACGGGACGAACTTTTCATGCTAAATTTATCAACAAATTAAGTGGCAACAAAGAACTGCCTGGCACAAACAGAGAAAAAATCAGAAGTTCGTTTGAAATTCGCTTCTATTAAGAACTCCGGATTCCAAAATATCATATTTCTCGTCTTCTACATACGATTATTTGTCGGGTGGGATTTAATACGATTTTCTCTTTAGATAATTTTGACAACCGACTATGTATTGAGACATAAAATCTCCTAAACAATGCCTGTTGTGGTTTCCCAAAGGCCAAAAAGTAATTGCGGATTTTTCAAAAGAAAGTAAATGCATTTTTAATCAAACTTAGAATGAACTTTAATCAAATATATAATTTCCATTTTGTTCGATAACCTTTTGCATCTTCCGGCAAATTTTGTATTCCACGCTCATAGAACTTTGGCCTTTATCTGCAAAAACTGAACCAAGTGCGATTTTATAGCCTCATCATTGCCGAAAGTTTTACCATTTAAGGAGTTCTGCAAAGATCGAAATAAATGGTAGTCTGATGGTGCAAGGTCAGGGCTATATGGTGGATGCATCAAAACTTCCCAGCCAAGCTGTCCCAGTTTTTGCCGGGTCATCAAAGATGTGTGTGGTCTGGCGTTGTCATGATGGAAAATGACACCTTTACGATTGATCAATTCTGGCCGTTTCTCGTTGATGGCTGCATTCAATTTGTCCAGTTGTTGACAGTAAACATCCGAATTAATCGTTTGGTTCCTTGGAAGCAGCTCAAAATATACCACACCCTTCCAATCCCACCAAACAGACAGCATAACCTTCTTTTGGTGGATATCAGCCTTTGAAGTGGTTTGAGCTGGTTCACCATGCTTGGACCATGATCGTTTTCGATTAACGTTATTGTAAACAATCCATTTTTCATCTCCAGTTATGATTCGCTTTAAAAATGGATCGAATTCATTGCGTTTAAGATGCATATCACAAACGTTGATTCGGTTTGTTAAATGAATTTCTTTCAATTCATGTGGTACCCAAATATCAAGCTTTTTCACCAGTCCAAGACTTTGTATGTGATAATGAACGGTTGATTTTGGATATTTAACTTCTCTCCTATCTCACGCTCAGTTACATGACGATCCAATTCGATTAATGCTTTGATTTGGTCATCATCAACTTCATTTGGCCGACCTGAACGTGGCTCATCTTTAAGTGAAAAATCTCCAGAACGGAATTTGCGAAACCAATTTTGACACTGTCTTTCTTTTTAAGGCTTTATCACCATACACATCACGTAACTTTTTTAGCAACTCTCTCTGCGCTTTTTCCTTTACGGAAATAATAAAGTAAAATATGACGAAAATGCTCTTTTGTGGACTCCATATTAAAAAGGGCGCCAATCAAACAAATGTAAACAAAATTACGCGCACTTTTTTTTTCTAAAGTAATAGTGACAGCTAATAACCGACAAAAGAAAGAATGCAATTACAGAGTCACAAGCAGTTAAAAATTATAAACGCCAACCAACTAAATATTCGGATAATCTTATTTTCGACAAACGAAAATTGCCCTTTTTTTTTTATTTATTTAGCATAAACATACATTTCCAGAGTGACCATAAATACCACCAAATACGCAAAATATATGATCGGTCACTCTGGTTAGCAACTTACGATTTGTCTTCAAACAAACAGAATATTTTATAGTATTTTTGTCTTTTGCTAGGAAAAAACTTAAGTGTTTGGAATGATAAATGAAAATATTTGAAAAACAACAGGAATACAAAGGGCATAGCCGGATTTGTAGTGGAACCGACCCACAATGCTATTAGTTTTTTATGTATGCAGGAACCGTGGCCGATGTAGGCTCTTTCATCTTCGGTGGCTCATCGTTCACAGGCATGCAAGCAGAAGCTACTGTCATTGACGGGCCCTTGAATCTGAATTCCCCTATTATCGACCTCTGGTTCCACATTTGCCAAATCTTAAAAATAAAGAGAATCTTCATACTGGATTAATATATAAATAACGACAATGAATAAATCCGTCTATACCTTGTACTAATGATGGTTCACCTTTAGTTTAATATTTTATTTAAGTTTTATTTTCATTCATAGGCAAATGAATTAAATTTGTCTTAGGATTTTGTTTATTTAATAAAATCTTGCTAGATTTTTTCACAAGCGTTCCTTGCTGATGATTGATTTGATGCTGTTTGTTTTCTGTCTATTTATAAAATATTTTGATGCATTTGTCTTTCGAGCACCTGAGAACAGGCCTTAAAAAAATACTCCAATGAAATTTGTTTTCTGGTTTTAAGAAGTTAATTTAATAGATTTCTTCGATAGAAAAAAAAATTCTAGATCTAGATCAAATCTAGTTGTTTTGTTTGTTTTTGGTAGTCAAAGGATTAACAAATGTTTTCCTTAAATTTTTAAAATTTTGCCACCATTCACTTGGATGGCCTTTATTATTATTTTAAGGGTTGAAAGCTCTGTGGTTAACTTAATGGAGAAACAATCTTTGAATTAAATTAAATCCGCCTTCTTAATTATAATCTCCCGATACTTTATCCGATCGGTGTGGAAAAAGGATGGAAAAATTGAAGTGACTTTTAAGACCCTTAGCTTAAGTTTTAAAAATATATTGAAGTAAATCAGTATCGAATATAGTCCATTCGACAGTTGATTGACTAATTTATAGCATGGAAAGTAAGACGCGGCCTTCTCAAATAATTATAGTCGAGCATGTCCTCATATTAAGCGATTCACCAAAACAGAGGTAAAATGTTTAATTAATCTAAGAAGCTATGAACCAAGGCTCAACCCAAAACCCTAAGTTCGACAAGCTTAGGAACCGGTACAGGAACCGATTCTTGGACTAAGCGAATGTTTCAAACCTACAGACCAATCTGCAGAATATTCGAGATTTTTATAATATCGTTGAACTTTTAGCAGGCTCCAGGTCAATTAGTTATTTTTTTTCATAACTTTTCTAAAAACACGACACACACACCACAATGAAGACTGGTTGACTATCAGGAATGTTCTAAATTCCACTACTTTTTGAAATGTAAATCGATTGGCACTAGATACATAAGACAGAATCCACAATTCCAAGTGAAACGATCGAAAATAGAACAGTCAAAGTTTTAGGTTTCACTTTTTGGTTCGGCCAAATTCTGGACACATTAAACAAAAAATTCCTTACAAATCAGAGTGGGGATTTTTTTAACTTGATTGAAAGTTGAAAACTAATAGTTGATCAACTTAACTTTTTAGAATGATTGAAATTTATTCATGACTAAAAATCAACTTTTAGAATGATTGAATTTTATTCATGACTAAAAATCAACTTGACTAAAATCAACTTGATTGAATATTCAACTTGACTAAATTCAACTATTGCAAAGTTGATTTTACTAGTATATGATTTTTAGTTAAGTACACTCCGTAACACGATATAAGTTACAGACTTTGTGGTAGGTGAGTTATTTAAACCTATTTACCGTGACTGACGACTTTATAAATCGCGAAAAGAATGGCAAAAAGGCTAAAAAAATAGTTAGAATGAAATACGATAATGGCTATTAGCGGAAAATAATGCCAGGATCAATGTATAAGCACAATTCATGGATAATGGATCGCCATGGTAACAAAACCGTTAAATGCTTAAGAAATTGCTTTTTAGGCCCCGAAATGACCACACTCAACTACATATATAACCATGATTATGGCAATATTAATCAGCGGTTAATACCATTGATGACCAATGGTACAAACTATAGTCAAGATCATAAAGAATGTTTCAAACCACTTTCCGTTAAATCATTAAATCGCAGAAAAATACCAAAGAGGATCAGAAAACGTTATATTGCCAAACAAACTTTACCTTCAACCAAGCGGAAAATCATTCCAGGATTAATGCATAAGCGCAATTCACAGCTAACGGATCTCCATGGTAACAAAACCGCTAAATGCTTAAGAAATTGTTTTGCAAGGCCACAAATGCTTTCCATGCTTTCTTTTCAAATGGCTTATAAAATTTGACGAGCTGGAATGATGTCCCCTTATCCGCATTTGGCATCGAGTACATAATGCAACCGAGACTGCGTCCGTCGATAACGACTCATCTTTTTGGAAAAATTTCCCATCAAAAACCGCACAGAGTTTTTTTTGAATTTTTGGTTTCCATAATTACTTCATAAATCAAAATGTACATTGATTTGTAAATGAAACAATAGTTGAAAATGTAACTTTGATTGAAATTTTCAACTTAGTTGAATTCAATCAACTAAATTTAACTTTAGTTAAATTTAATCAAGTTGATTTTAGTCAAGTTGAGTTAGGTTATTTGTTAAAGTTAAATTTAATCAAGTTGAATTTAATCAACTAAAATTTTAGTTGACTAATCAACTAACTAAAAATTTCAATCGATTGATGCCCACTCTGTCTGTCATGCCAGCACTGCTCTAACCATTTTTAAATTTTTAGAAATTTTAATTGAAATGAGAACAACACTTAAGTCTTGTATTGAGAATTTGCGGTGCAAGCGAAATATAATAGGACTCAGCAGTTTTCATTCAGAAACATTTTTTTCTAATTCTAATTTGACTGTAACTACGAAAATCATAAGTTAAAAGAAAGTAGATTTTACTAAGCTCTTAATTAAATTAACCTGCTTCAGCAAAAGAAAAATATGAACCCCTTTCTGTGCATGCATAATGTTTGTATTATCTTTTACGATTTATCGATCATTAAACTGCATTAACGCAGAAATTAAATTTTTATTGAATTGACTTAGAATCACTTGAGCATAACCATCAGCCGAGACTCTCTTAACCTGATTGTGCGACGACCCAAGACCAAAGCCAAAAGACAAGTGGCTCGAGCAAACTCTTTTCCGTTGGCTGGGGTTTGCTTAGCGCTTAGCTCTTAGCTCTTAGCAGAGGAGACCCTTTTTTTTGTTTTTAGCGGTCTGCAGCTGGCGCTGGCAATTGATGTTGATGTTGCGGGCGCCAAAATCGACACACTTGTCCCGGGTCCGACGGGTCCAACGAGTAGCAAACTGCCACAGTCTCTGGCTCAAGTACAGGTTAAATGGATCACGACTGCACGGATTTGCTGTCTGTCTGGGTCTGGCCGGGCCATAAAATACGCGACATGCAAACGTTTTTGATGCAAAACGAAATTAGGAAATACGAAAAGAAAAAAAGCTGCAACTGCTAACTGACAAGGCAAAGTGTTCCCAGACGGCAGTAGTTGGTACATTTTTACGAGTCTCATTAGGCTTTTGCCGGCCATAAAGTTGAAACATTTTGTTAAACGAATCTCAATTGCTTTTTATTTGCAGCGAGCACTTCGCACGGGAGCAAATCCTCATCGTTGGCCACCAAAGCAGCGTCAGCCCAGAGCAAACACACCGGAGGCGGAGGAGGATCGTCTGCAACGGCTTGCGCCACATATGGCGCCTCATCGTCGTTGGGGGCCTTTGGGAGGCAACATCATCATCATCAGCAGCAGCAAGCGACGCAACAGCAGCAGCAGCAACAACTCTATGCCTCCGGCGTCTCCAAGTTGCCATTCTCGCCATTCTTCGCCGCATCGCCATTCTTCTTCACCTATCGACGGATTAGCAAACAGGAGGACAACAACAACAGCTGCAGCTACAACAATGGCAGCAGCTCCACAGCCTCCTCCTCCTCGTCCCTGATGCAGGACTACGATCGGAAGTTCAGTCTGTTGAGCCTGTTTAAGAATCCCTACAAATTCTCAGCCGATGCCCAGCAAACCGCCAGCAGAACGAAAACTTCACCCACAAGTAGTTCAAGTGGTGGCAGCAAATCCGCCTCCTCCTCCACGGCCTGCTCTTCCAGTTGGAAAAGTTATGCGACGACTGGTTCGCCACATGCAGCCCTCAATCCTGCCTTTGGGGGCATGGCGTTGGGTGCTGCGCGCAAGGACTGCAGCAGTTTTAGCGGCATCAATTTTGGTGGCGGCGGCGCGGGGGGTGGCTCCTCGTCGTTTAGCCGAGCAGCGGATGCAGCAGCCAATGGTGGCTACAATGATCTCTCCAAGAACCGCAAGGTACACAAATGCGATACCGAGGGCTGCGATAAGGTTTACACAAAGAGTTCGCATCTCAAGGCGCACAAACGAACGCATACGGGTGAGTTAAAGGGAGCTAAAACAAACTTTAATTGCTCTTTTTTGCTCAGTTGTTCACTTGATTCATCAAGAAAGTCAACGAGAGAGAGTCAAAGAGAGAAGTTACTGTGAGCAACTCAGTTTTTATCTTCCATTTCGTTCTCTTTTCAGGCGAAAAACCCTACGTCTGCACCTGGGAGGGTTGCATTTGGCGTTTCGCCCGTTCCGATGAGCTGACGCGACACTATCGCAAACACACGGGTGTAAAACCCTTCCGCTGTCAGCTGTGTACCCGCAGTTTCAGTCGTTCGGATCATCTGTCGCTGCACATGCGTCGCCACTGATCCTCAGCTGCTGATCTGGCCATACATACATACTAACTATGTAAATGTAAATGTAAACTACTAATAGACCAAGCCCGAGAATACTCATTATTTTGTAGGAGGCCCAGCTAACAACTGTCTCCGATTCTTGTTTATTTATATCTCTTATATGCATCAGCTCTTTCATTCCCATCCCCCTCCCCCCCCTGTAAGGCTTAAGTAGCTCAATTTAGTTAGGTTAGGCATGGCTCAAAGCCGAAAACTTTAAGTTTAAAGCAAATACAAATCTTTGTAGAAATGTAAGAGGGAAAAATTTGTAAAATTTTTACCAGAAATTGATATACAAAAAAAAAACTATATATACAAATATTCTTTTCGGATTGGTGCTAGCAAACTACTTGCGAGTGTGTGTGCGTGTGTACATAAAAAGGATTAGCCTGTAATACAAGTTGAACTAATTTTAGCACAAATTTTTATATTGGATTTTAAGTAGATAAATTTTTTAACAAAATCAAACAAACAGGAGAGGCAAACAGAACACAAAAGCCAAGCAATATATTTATACAACAGCAAAAGCAACAATACTCGTAACATTTAAAATGGGAGAAATATATATTTAGAATTTTGTACTATATGATAAGACAGTTTGGGGGAGATAAGATGATATCAGTTGAAGTTTTTCGACCTACGCGGAACCCCTTATTCTGGTATGTAATTTGATATGCAAGAAAGTATTTAAGAGATTTAAAATGTGTACAAATCACAATATTTTTAAAAGAAAAATTGTAAAAATCTCTCTGCACTTCAACTATATCATCATCTTTGCCTGAACTGTCGACTAGTTTTAAAATGCAAAAAAATGCTTAAGAAACCCAAAACAAATTGTATTATTTTTGTACGCCCATAACTTTTACATACCAACTTTTTTTATACGCTGAAATAAAAAGAAACCACAACATTTTTGTACCATACGTCCATATCTCTTATCCATTTATCTTAACAAAGGAGCAGCTCATTAAGCGCAGCCTGCAAATCCGCTGCGGATTTTCATTTGAATGAAAAATCAATTGAGCGCACACAATGGGGGCTGTGCAGTGGCTCCGGCGGCTGCTTTCAGTGTCCACTCCTAAGCCAAAGATGTGTGTGCCAGTTGCTGTCAGCAGCCTCAGCAGCAGCAGCAGCAGCAGCCGGCTTTGTGGGTTAGGCACGCACCCAGACCCAGGCCAATTGTCCAAGGGGAGCATTGTGGTCGTTTGTCGTCGGCTCGCGTTGTTTGCAATAATAAAGATGACAAATTTCTCGTCATTTGTAATTTCAATGCGCGGCTGAAGCTGGCAGCGCGGCTTTTTGCTAATACGCATAACTGGTTGGCGGGTTGGTTCGGCTGATTCGCTGGCTGGTTGGCTGCCTGGATGACACCTGCAGCGGAAATCAGTGCATGAATAACGCGGCGGCCATTAAAGCACAATTGTGAAATATTACGTATACGCTGTGGCAATTTATTGGTAAATTAATAACACAAATCCAGTCGACAGACAGTAGCAGTAGCCGCTGCCGCTGCCGCTGTGGCCATCACCGTCACAGTTTAGCATAAAGGTTAGACAAATATAGCCGACCGGTTTTTTGGGTTAATTAATATGCCTTGGGTCAGGTCAATATTGCGTCGAGGTTGCCGACGAGGATGAGGGGCGAGCCAGGTTTAATGACCCGCTGCATGTAAATGAGTAAAAGTAAATCGAGTGAAAGAGTTGGGGACGGAGCGTTAAGTGCCCTGGAGGAAAACTGAAAAGAAAAGAAATGAAATAAATTATAAAAGATATGAGAAAAGAATCAATCAATTAGCAACTAGAACTGAAAATCAGCTGTGGCGCCATTTGCTGGCGGCATTGTTAAACAATGAATGTAAAACAACGGACGAAAGTAAGTATAATTTATTATATTGAACTATATAAGAAAGGTGAACAAATTGTTAGAGTTGGTCATTAAACGAAACTATATGTTTTTCAAATTATTTTATTTATACACACTTAAGAAAACTTTTAGGTTTCGCCTTGGAATATATCAATATTCTGGCTTTTCAAGTAAGTAAGGTGACCAACGGCGACCGGTAGCGATTTATCTTCATTAGGTTTTCAAAAAGAAAAGAAAATCTTCCCATTGAGATATTAAATAAAGTATTTGAAGGCATCATAATCTTTAATATAAATCAAAACGCAGCTAATCCATTTACAATCTTTAAAATGATTTGTCATCTCCAAAATGGTCCAAAAGGTTGGTAAGAGTGTGGTAACCGAGATTCATACTATCCGACCAAAAGCGGCGGAATTCCAGCGGCTTACCACAGCCTTACAAGAAAACGATCAATTACAGTAGGGAACTAGGTAAAGTACATTAAAAAATTTGTGGTGATTGTAGATGATTTTCTGGTCCCGGATTTCGGAACGGATTATTACGTTTAGTTTTTTGGTAAAGTTGCTTAAAATGCCTATTTTGAACCTTTTTAGGGGCGTTTTCTAAAAGTCACATACTTATGTTTTACTATCTTTGATACTATCGAAGTGTACTAAATCTCAGGTTTACAATATATTGTCCCAAACCATTCTACGATTTTCTTAAGCGAAGATATACCATTTTGAATACATGTGCTAGATGTGACGGCCCATAAGTATGCATTAAATTCTATACAAATTACTATAATGCTGTACAGATTTTCCAAGGCATACCTTTGGTTAGTAAATGTATTCAAAATGGTATATCTTCGCTTAAAAATTTCGTAGAATTCATTGGGATAATTTATTTAAAAGTTAAAAAGTACCGCTATCCATGGTATCAAAGAGAGTTCTCGAAACCTAAAAAAGGGGCAAAATATGCATTTTAAGCAACATTAAGCAAGAATTACTCAACATCTCGACGTGATGAACCATTTCCGAAAACAGATTCGTGTTCAGCGCCCGAGAGTATTCTAGAATCACCTCTAACCCTACAATATACTAAAAAAAAGTCGAATTTTGTTGTCTAGCGGTTCCATATGATTTGTACATATTTTACAGAGTCGTGAACATGTGAATGGCAAGTTGAGAAATTAAATTTAAATTAATTGTGTATTACATCCTTAAACTAAGTTCTAGAGAGCTTATTTACTTATTCTCGTTTTTGTTGTTATAACTCTGGTACCGAAGGTACATAGAGTATATTAAGTTTGTGCAAAAAGTATAAGTATCAGGGAGAAAATATAAACCAAAAAAGAATTGTATTTAAATTATTTTAATGAAACATTTCCGACTCCTGGAAATGTGGCATATATTCTTGATCAGCATAAACAGCCGAGTCGATATAGCCATGTCCGTTGTTGTCCGTCTGTCAAGCAGATCTCAGAGATGGTTAGAGATAGATGCTTGGACATGTCCGAGTCAGGTATTTGGATAGAGGTAGAGCAAGATGAATGAATTTTTCAGTACAATAATGTCATTTTATGCTAAAGCGATATATTTTTTTATTTTTAAATAATGTTAAGAGAGATTCCTAAACCATAGATTACAAATATTATAAGTTTAAAATTGTTTAGCGGAACTTAATATTAAGCTCCAATATTTTAGCCGTAAGTTCTGCATGGTGATTCCCATAATTTCCATAAGTCGTTTGTAAATGTAGTATATCCGCTCGCTCTCTCTTGTGGCGTACACCATCACCAGAGCCTTCTCAAAAGATGTCATCAAGGGCTTGCCCACTCCTGAATTCTCGTTTGAGCGGAAATTTATGAGTCTTGTTTTTAATTGGTTGGGTAATAATGATAAGGACCAGATTCCTAAACTCTCAAAAACAAGTCTGTAAGCTCTACTGCTCAATTTAAAAATGTTTCAAGACGGTCCATGCCGAACCCCCTTGGGCCGTTTTTTAAGTTTTTTTTAATGGAACAAATCGACTGCCCAACAAAACGGCCTTGATTCAACCCACAGAAGACCCAACTGGTGCTGTTCACAAGAAAATATATGATCTGAGTTCTCATTCCCTTCTCTGGGAGGAACTCAACCTAACAGGGTTATGGAAGCTAAGTATATGGGTGTAGTTCTGGACTCGAACCTTTCTTGGAAGCATAACTCTTACTTACTACGATATAGACAGCGGTCGTCTGGCCTATCCTTGAATAAGGAGTACTGGTCTGGTGGAAAGCGGACAACACACCAAATTTCACCTCAACAACCTCCAAAGGTGCAATTATCAGCTTGTCTGGGTAAGCCATGATCCCAGCGACCCATCCTCCAGGCGGCCCTGGATGTAATTCTGAACCTAAGGTATGAAGCAGCGAGAGCCGCTAGACTCCGGGAACTAAAATTCCGAAACACATCTACCTCTACCTCAGTCCACGGCAGCATCCTATTGGAAGTAGAAAATAATTCTATAATAAATTCAGTTTAGAAATGGAGTGACAATTTTAAAACCTGGATAACAGAGAAAGAGAGCACACTAGAAATGCCATCAGGGAGTACAAAAGAGCCAAATAAAGCGTGTATTTTTTCTGAAGTGCTAGCGACTCAGCTCTCTTTTCGTCTACTGAGTTTGTGTAGCTTAGCAGAGATCTACAACAGCTTTTGTCCAGAAGAGTGCGAAAATAAAGCTTCGCAAACCAGATCTGACCTACTTCATCGACCCCTGGCCAACGACTGAACAGCTGTTTGTTCGGGGTGAATAGCGAAATGAGTTCGGCCCCTGCGGGCCAGGCGTGACAATCGCTGATTTACACATTCTGGCAAGCGTCATGTTTAATCTTAACCTCGGAAAAAACCTCTAAGGAACATATTAATTCTAGTCGAAAGTCAGGCTTCTATTAAAGACTTGTTTTCAAACGGCAAAAAAGGTAGCGCATTACAGAAAAACCAGCAACATTCCAACACTCTATCTGGCCTCGCAAGCATACCATATGACAAAAGCCTTACAGAAAACCAGAACTAGGGCAGAAGGACTATGGGACACCGCTTCTGGCAGTCAAAACCCCCTTCACTCTAAACCAGCGATGGCCCTTGGTGACATCCCGGGGCCGAAAACATTTCGCTATTCACATGTACACGACCCGAACGCTTGCCGAAGCTGAGACCAAAAGAGCAAAAAGGCGTCATTCGTTCGACAGAGTCGACATAGCAAAGTATTAGAGAGGAACGTTGCTCAGTCGACACCGCTTCTGTCAGAAAATTGCGTTCGCTCTCATTTACGCTCTCAGATACTTTTGGTCAGCTGTTCGCTCTCTTGATACATTTGTTATGGTCGTCTCCTTAACCACGTGATTTCTACTGGCACTTTGAGTATCTTTTGGGCACTATCGTTTAGCACCAGCAAAATTGAGAGGCACGCAAACGTTCTCTAATAATTGTCAGGTTCGAAGCGATTAGGTCGAAGCAGATCACGGGCTTTTTTTCGCACACTAAACACTTCCTTTTTGGCCTCGCTCTCGCTGGCCATCGCTGCTCTAAACTCACCTTAAAGAACTTCTCAACTCCTACACCTTAGAAAGGACAGGATTTAAGCCACGATAGAAGTTTTAACGGAACACTGCACTTTACACTATAGAGAAGGTCATATGGCCATCAGGATGCGTGTGCCACAACTTTTGAAGTAGCTGTGGGAATGAGGAAAAGATACATAGAAAGCATCCAATACCTACTTTGCGAATGCCCTTTACTTCTTAGGAAACGTCAGTCTGGCATATCTATCGCCAAAAAATTCTTCAGTGTCCGATAGTGATGAAAACTGAAATTCATAAAAATTGCATCTCTTTCAAGATGCGGTTGATTCTCGCAATGTTAGCCACATACTTCTTGGAACAGAAATCAAAATTACAGAGTTTAAATTATGCCCAAACTTACTCACTTCGCGTAGTGAAGATTGCGCTATTAATTCCAGTCCAAGACATTCATCGAAGTCGTTTTTCACTTCGGGTTTGAGTATCAGGAATTTGTATATATTGTAGCTGTGTCAGTGACTGGGCAATCACTGATCAATGCTGATTACTGTATACATATATGGAAAATCTGATTGCAAAGTTATAGGCAGTATTGCATTTTTTTAACCGAAACAAACCATAACATTAGGATCGACTAGTTTAGGATGTTAAGAAAGCATTCTTTATTCATGCTTATTCTTATCGAAAGCCGATTTAAATAGTCTTCCACCACCAACGAATCCATCTTCCACATTTGCTCATACATAAACGTTGGTCTAGTGCTCGTACCACTTATAAACATGTGAGCTCATTAAAAATCAATAAAGTCGCTGACTGTGCCGAAGCGGCAGCAGTAGGCACTGTGTCCATCAAATTGACTTCAGTTTTTGGCGGATGCAATGTGTTGAGCCTGTTGCCTGTCTGGCGGGGATCGAGGCCTGTCCATCAGCCCCGAAAAAAGAGAAGAAAAAACAAAACGCTCCAATAACCAAATCCGCAGAGTTTGGTTCACAGTCCTCGTCCATTTTAATTTATTGTTATGCCTTTTTGCTGCCTTTTGGCTTTTTTTCTTTGGCTGCTGGTCGGCAGGTCATGTGCAATTTATGAAACGGCTTTGCATTGGACGCGCGGCCTGATTTTTGAGACACATTTGGACTGTCGCAAGTTGCAGTTGCAGTGGCAGATGGAGATGGCGGCGGAGAGCTGCGGGTCGCTCTCTTAGCTTCTGTCCATTTGATTTGTGATCGATTGTGTGTCGTTAGTTTGCGACATGGGGCATGAAATCTTTGACACCTAACGGTAACTGCCGTGGCACAGCAGTGGGTGCCCCTTTCTAGCTTCTGCATCAAATGGGAACTGAACTGAAGCTGAGCTGGCCAAGTGTTGGCAGTTTGCCATTTATTTTACAGGTGAATGAGCATAATGACAGTTGAAAGACCGAGTCGTTTTTGGGGCCTTGGAACAACATGCTGTGCGCCTCTTTGGTTCAATTAAAAGAAAAAAGTGCGCTCACCAAATAGAGGCACAGGAAAAACCGTTTTGTCTCTCTTTATCTCGCTCTCTCGCCTGGCGGTGCGCGGTTAATTTTGTTTAGCAAAAATATGTTGGAAATTAAAATTCCCATCACACCATAAAACCCATAAATCATCTTTTATCTAAGCTAAGTCTATCGGCGCATGCGCGCGCGCCAACTTCGGAAGAGAAAAACAAAAACAACCGCAAACAACAACAGCAACAACTTTACATCCACAAGAGGCAGAGACAAGGCTTTGTCCAGGTCCAGAGTGGAAAATGGATGCGGCCAGTGCCTGTGCCTGTGCCTGGTGGAACCTGCTTTGGCCTGCCTTAATGAGAATTTAATATTTTTCAATAAAAATTTGTAAAAGGCGCGTTAGCTTGTCGACCTGCTTCCTCTCTCTCCTGGTCTCTCTATATTTCTCTGGGGCCGCCGCCTTGTCCATGTGTGTCTTGGCTATTAACGCACTTTACTTTGTGGCCGACGGATTTCAGGCACAGGCCTAGAAAGGATAACTTGAACAGCTTTAAAATAACATTTCAACTAAGTTCAGATTAATGCTCAATATTTGACAAAATTGGATTAGGCAAAGTGGAAAAGTGATTTGGAGGTAATTGCTGTTAGCGAATTAAGCGGTTTCCAGACTTAAACTAATGGGAGAGAGTATGAATAAATCGATGTTGCCGATACCTTAAATTAAAATATCAGTTTCTGGAGATTTTCACTTTTACTTTTTAGCCCAAACAACTCTTGCTTTAATTTCGCTGCAAGCAATTCATGGTTTCTAGGCCACAGTATCATTTTTGTTCGCCAATATTTTTCATTTACGTAAGTATATCTCACAGAATTCAGTTCTTTGTCAAAAGAGAAGTTCTATCAAAAACATTTATCACAAGGCTCTCACCTCGCAAGTGGATTTTAGTTCTCCTATAGCTTTAACATTCTACCCAAAGCACTTAATCTACTGTTGGAGTACATGGACTACATTTGCTGAAACCACGTATAAGGACATCCTGGAAAAGGCGTCTCTTGGATTGTGTGATTTCAGTTTTCCACACAAAAGAAAGACGCCAAATCCTAACGTCAATGTTTGAGTATCTTTTTCATGGTTACTTATTTAACAGCTGGCGAAGTTGACCGGCTGCTTAAGGCTCAAGTAACACAAAATTAATCTGCTAAACACGATCAAAAATTAGTCTCAACAATTCTTGAGTTTGGGTTCATGGCATCTTCAAAACTGGCTGTCACTCAATATAATAAACCATATGTCCAGGGTCATATTCGACGGACCCATGTTTTTTAAAAAATCAAAGAAAAAATAAAATTTGGCGGTTGGCAATCTTAATCATTTAATTTGTTCCAAGTAGATTTGTTTACATCAATTTTTGAATATGATATCTCTCAAATGGCCGCCTCTGGCGTTGATGGCGTATTGTGCCCTTTTGCAGCATTTTCCATCGATTTCGCCAACATTTCGGCCGGAATAGCGGCTATTTCTTCACGAATGTTGTCCTGAGCTCTTCTACGGTCCTTGGCTTGTTAACGTAAACCTTTGACTTCAAATATCCCCACAAGAAGAAGTCAGGCGGCGTCAAATCGGGCGAACGCGTTGGCCAGTCCAAATCACCACTTTTCGACATCAAACGGCCCGGAAACAATTTCTTCAGAAAATCGATTGTTATGCGACTTGTGTGCGGTGGAGCGCCGTCTTGTTGAAACCAGAACTGCCTCATACGCTTTCGACGAATAATTGGCATCACAAAATTGGTCATCATGTCGCGATCACGCTCCTGGTTGATGGTAACAGCATGGCCATTTTCATTTTGGAAGAAAAACGGCCCAATGACCGTTTTCGCACTAACGCCGCACCAAACTGTGACTTTTTCGTCATGAAGAGGCACTTCTTGAATCTCCTGAGGATTTTCAGTGGCGTAAATACGGCAATTTTGCTTATTTACGGTCCCATTTCACACATTCGGTCACATTTTTAATTTTTTAAAAGCACGTTGAGTTTTCACGATTGACGTGTTCTGTTGAATGTTGAATGTAAGTCTCGAGTCCGAATCAAATAGGTGTCAAAGTCAACAGGGACGAGAACATCTTAACACAAGAAGATACTCTTAGTCTATTTCTAGTAAAATCAACAATCTTAAATAAAGCTCGCTACACACGACAATAATATAAAACAATTAGGTTGTTCATCTCACTTTGGTCACCCCCGATTTACAAAGTAATTCATCCGCTTGGTACCCTACCGTCAAAAGAAAGTAAGAAAACAATAGACTGGTGAATATCGGTGAACTGAACAAATAATGGGTCCAAGAGAGATAAAGTGCATGAAAAAAGTATAAACTCTTGAAGTTTTCGTTGTGTTAAAGAATCGAAAATTTCCATTATACCTACACACAAAAAAAAAAAAAAAAAAATTGTAAATCTGTAACATTTTTTCGTTTTTGACTAAAAATTGTTGATTTAATGATTTTTTTGTTGATTTTACCAATTTCAACGTATAATCACAAGACAAACGTCATTTAAACTTAACTATTTGTCCCTTTGATTTCAAAATGCTAACAATTTTGATTTTTCTTCCAAATTTCGTATGCGCTATTTATATGGTGAGAGTGAGGAATTAGATCTTGAGAATTGCAAGCAGGGCAATTATGCAAACATTTTCTACACAACACATCAGAGTCCCATTCAGATTAAGTAAGCTTTTAGTTGCTCTGACTCAGCCGCACGGCGTGGCCCAATCGTCTGGAACGTCAGTCACATCAAATTTCAGTGCAAGGGAACCGAGTTCGAATCATCACAGAGTAAGTAAAAGTTTTTTCAATTAAAAATGTAAGTTAATTTAATTGGTTGTTTTTCGAATAACAAAATTATTCAGGCAACCAGCAGCGCAGCAGCAGTGTGCAGTAATCGATTTTTTCCTTATATACAAAAATCAAAAGTGCAGACATTTTGTTATTAAATGGAAAAAACTTTTGGGCGAAAATCAAAGACGTAAATTGGTGAAATTTACCAATGAAAATGTTACATTTACCAACTTTTTTTTGTGTGTAGCCTCCATGGTTTCCTGCGACATCTTGTGAATTGGTAGTCCAAAATTGTCAATTATGTCAGCTTCATGTATGTATTGGGATATGCTTCAATGATCCTAGCGACAGTGTGGTCAACCAAGCTCTGTGTACTAACTTCAGCGAAATCATCTGCAATTTTAATGAGTCAACACATGGATAAATGTTGGCATTTCGAGCTTTGGATCCAGCTTGTATTCGCTGCTAAGAGTGATTTGTTAAATCTCCATTAATGAAACGAAACAAGTTTTCGTCTGGAGTACATTTTACAGAAGGTTCATCATCAGCATCCACACATTTCTTAATTTTTGCATTATCTAATAGCTACAAAACTTTGGGTCAAGTTCTTTTCCTGCTTTAGTAGGCTAGCCTTGAATTGCCAGCCATAAGTTCAGCTAGAGGATGATTCATCACTAGTTTGTGGTCCGTGTATTTAGTGCAGCATGTTAAAAATTAAATTACTGGTCGTCCAATTTTCTTGAAGTGTTAGGATCGACTTCTAAACCAGGGCTCCGTCCAATCATTCTTGGTTTTTTTTTGTCGAGGATTCTCTTTTCCGTTTAATGGACATTAAACATTCTTAGATTTCTAATACTCGATTTTACCCCAATATTGGTAAAATATTTCGCGCCCATAGTAAAAAGTTTTTGAAGGCACTGCCTGCTCATGCCAAATGGGAATGTCGCACCTTTTCGAAACGGTACATTGAAAAAAAAAAAAAAAAAATACATTCACAAAGAGCGAAACTTACAAAAAAAAAAAAAAAACAAAAAACAATAACTAATCTCTGTGCTGTGCCGAAGTTCTGAAGCTTGTCTCAACGGTTAGCAACTTCGACCAAACTTCGCAGATCAGCTTAAAAACATTCAATAACACCCGCGATCGTGTTTGAGACCGGTAATATTGTGAACAAAACTGTTTTCCTCACTAAAACCATTTTCCGACCAAACATTTATGGCAACTATAAGAAGTAGTCATCCGATCCGGTCGGCTCCGACATATTAGCAGCGTGCAGCCAAAAAGAAGACTTCTGTGCCAAGTTTCAACCCGATAGCTTCAAAACTGAGGGACTAGTTCGCGTAGAGAAGACGGACGGACGGACGGACAGACAGACGGACAAAGCTTAATCGACTCAGCTCGTCGTCCTGATCAAGAATATATATACTTTATGTGGTCGGAGAGGATTCCTTCCATGCGTTGCAAACTTCGGGCAAAATTATAATACACTTTTCAAGTGTATAAAATTCTACTTCGACGACAACACAACTTAAGCTAAAAAAGTTTACTTTGTGAAATTTTTAAAGGGTGACATAAAAGGGGAAATTTCGAAAAATCATACAAAAAAATCTTTTTGAAAGTGGCAAAGAGTTTTTCCAAATCAGTTTCTTTAATTATGTTACAAACAGATTAAAGTAAACAAACAAATTTGTACTGCTTCGATGCGAGGGCTGTTCCAAATGTTATCGGCCATCAAAGTGGGTGTCCAAAAGAAAAGTTATAGTGCTGGCGGCCATGATTTCACATGTCCAGAATGTCTGAAATGAAAAGTAAAACGTGGTTATAATCAGTATAGATGTAATTGTTGTCTGAACCTCGAAAAAAATTTTGTGAATTTTTTGACAAATTGGCGGCCATTAAAAAATGAAAAATCTAATTTTTGTCCTTTTTTTGTAGTTCAGTGTAACAAGGAAAATAGTAAAAAAAAAATTTAAAATTATGATTGAGGTACAGACCAGAATGGTGACATTTCCTGTGTCGATTTCAGTTTGAATCATCATAATCGGTTCAGTGTAACTGGAGATATCATGGCCGCCAGTTCGAAAAACGTGGTTTCGAGATAAACTGCGTTTAAAGTTTGAAGTTTCTTTTTGGAAACAAAAAAAAGCAAAAATGAAAAAATGAAGTTCTATATTGGTACAATTCTACGTCGATTTCACTTAATTTCATAAAAATCTGAATCAGAAATATTACAGGTCTTAGTCGGCGATGCCAGCTCATCTCATCATCTTCAAAAAAACTGTTTTCGTCAGCAGCTCCTCTGCTCTGCGTGCCATTCTTCTTTAGATACGACCGCAGCTTTAGTTTCTGAGCGGATTAGTCAGTCTGAGCATTGCTGTAGCATAGCCTTCGATTATTATCGATTAAAATTCGATTGATAATTGACATCGATCTGGGGCGACAACATGTAACTCTTCAAATTCACCACAACCAGCTGTTATTTCACAGCTTTATTTACTCAAAATTTATTTAGTCAAAATTTCTTGATTTAGCGAAGACATTGTTCGAGCTAAAAGGCTATATCTCTTTTTAAAGTATTTCGAATTTAAAAAATCCGTTTAGGGCGATATTTTCAACTATCCAAGCTATAAAAAGCAACAAAAAAATCGAAAAAATTTGGCATCTGGAGAATACCCCTTAAGAAGTTACTATTCCGTTTCCAAAGAACTTCTATAAGGCTTTTAGATTTTTATTTATACAAATTTTTTCCTCAACAAACCTTAAAAACATAGCAGGAGGGACGTCACATAACTGAGCACTTTTGTGCACAGAGGCGCTCACAAACTTGCCTAAGTGCCTATGTGCACTACAATCTGAACACCCTTAACTTTAATTTCTTAAAATGACGAGAAAAAGCGCAAAAATAAATTATAATAAACAATTTGCATTTCAATTTTAAGGTGGGTCGAGGGGAGGGGGTGCCGTGGAGGGTATTGTTGGATCCACCTGAGAACTCTTCTTTATGAAAAACGTATAAAAATTGTATTTCAACCCTACCCTGGGATTCGAGCTCAGGACCGGACACACGGCACGGCAACCCAACTCGCTCCATCATCAGCAACATGTAGCCTTGTCTCCAGTAAAAGCTTTCGGTTTGCAACAAGGGAATGCTTAGATCGTCGCCTGAGAACGGCAAGGCCGGGAGTTTGAATAAATTTTAACAAAATAAATCTTATTATATAATTTCAACGATTTTTCAGCTGAAACTTTACAGGCAATTGTAGGATTGATAAATTGAGAGATGATCAATCTCTATAGAAAATTTCATTAAAATGAGAGCATACATTTCGTTTCTATCATAGCCCATGGTGAATTTGAAACATGTTTTAATTGGAGGGAGTTAATTTTTATACTTTTTATAGAGATAATTTCCAGTTGATAGCGTCCAGGTGA
>JAEIFU010003224.1:0-31421 GCA_018904235.1 Lordiphosa stackelbergi | reverse complement strand
AAGTACCAGAAACAGCTGTAAAAAGTTTTTTCTAAAAAAGTGATTCAAATGCAAATTAATTACTTGGCCAAAGCCGGACAGAGACAGGGAGAGAGAGAGAGAAACGAACAATTAAAGGCAATTTAAACTAAAAGTAAACGACTTTAGCAACGATTTCCCCCCTCATGTCCCTTCTAAGCGGCAAACAAAAGCCTGATGCCATGATAATGAATTTTATCAGATATATGAAAAGCGACTATAGAATTCTACAAGTGCCATAATTAACTCAGGCTTGAACTTTGTTTTCGGGTATTTCGGACAACTGCGTCATCGTTTTTCAACGGAAGTTGAAGATTAAAATTGGCCAGCAAAATGCGCTTTATGGGTCGAATGATTGTCAAGGTCAATTAGTGTAAGTTCTGGGACGAATTTTATTCACAAACTTTTATCCTAACATTCAAGCAGGCGAATATGTCGGTCATTGGCCCACTTTAATATTTGAATAATCAACACACCATCAAATGGTAATGACACTCTGTTTTACTACCAGTTGATGAATTCATTTAAAACTTGAAGTGCAAATATGCAAAAATATACAAAATTTGAAACGTAAAAAACTGGAAGTGTTAGCTCATTGTTTAAGGCTGCCAGCCTCCAAAATTCTAAAGCCGGTGAAGGCACAACTGAGTAATTTTGTCGATTTTTTTTAAATTACAGGGTACGTTCACCCTTGGAAAGTGGGTTTACACCCGGCCTCATGATGTATGAAATGTATATTTTTGAACAGCATCAACAGCAGAGTCGATAAAGTTATGTGCGCAATACTAATAGCAGCATAGGCTTAACTGCGATGGGTAGTGCTTTATGCAGTTCGTTTGGCCCCACACTTGAAAGTTTTTACTGATATTCGAACTTTCGCAGGTACAGGGTGCCTTACAGTAGGGCTACGCCGAATAAGTTCGTCATTTTTTGTTTGTCTCAAATATTTTTCAAATGTACATCAAAATAAGAAGAATAGCTTCCAGAGTAAAGCAAGGTTTGGTGCGAGGGCTCAGGCCCCTGGACAGCCTAACGCTCCAGAAGTGGCTTAGGTTTTATTTTGACCTTTAATTCATAGTAGTGAACACTGTGAATTTTTACATACTGAACCAATTTTATACATTTCTTAGCTGATGCTAAATTGGTCCCTTATTAAAATCTTTGGTTAACATTCTTTTGAAGCGTTTATCTGCCAAATACAAATGGTTAAATCCATTCATCAAATTTCAACTTTTCTTAAAATCTTTCGCCTGTAACTGTCAACAAGTAAGAGCGTTGCAGTCGAGTAGCCCGACTTCATAATACCCTGTACAATAGAAACACATACGCAATCACACACACATACGCGCGCGCAAACTGATTCATACACATTAACTGCCTGCAATTAGCACAGTGCTTCCCCAATTTGTCTATCTCTTATAGTCTCTGAGATCAACGCGTTTAAACAGACAGACAGAAACCTCTTCCAACCAAATTCCAACCGAATTCCAATTCTTAGGTGCCACAGAAATTTCTTTTGGTTGGTTTCAAACCTCTAATGTTTTGTTAGGAGATTTTGCAAAGCTCTTTTCTCACTAGCGCCTTTGTCGAAGTGGCGCCCTCTACATGACAGCTAGCGGATTAAGGGATGGAAACTAATACCTCATGTTTGGCGCCAACAAATTTTAAATTTTGCATTATATTGGTGGAGAATGCGACTTAAAATTGAATTATTATTTAAAAATGCATCATAAAACATATAACACAATCAAAAAAATTTCAGTTAATCATTAAATTAACCCACATCTAAAATAAGGAAATTTTTTGGCGAGAGATTCAGCCCTGTTTTTAGAGATGGAACATCAATTGGAACATCTGGTGTTCCAAATAGATTTTCTAATTAGAAAATGAAATCTCAAGAAGTTCTGTGGCACCAACCAATTTTTTCGAGAGATTTACAAACCAAACCTCCAGAATATTCCATAAATTACAAATTTTCTTTTGACCTGATCAATAATGTAAAATATTTTTATAAATTATTTTATAAACTTACAAAATTTTAATTTCTGAAAAATCTATAAGTTCATATTGAAATCGAAGTCGATATGTGGAACACACCTTATTATTAAACATTTCATTTTTAATAAGCTCAAAATTTGACATTTCCATTGGATTAGTTTTATTATACTTGTATATGGGCATTTCCATCAAATGGTCAACCTGGACCGAAAAATAAAATTTAATGCCATTTTTTATATATTTAATATTTAACATTATGCTATGGTTGGACTCTTTCTACAATATATTTTCATTGCAATCAATTAAGAAAGAAAATGAATAGAGACCAAAAAGATCGATTAACGGTTAATTTTTATTTTGCTTCTTATCTAAGTTCTAATGGAACGTTTGTGATCCGTACGTTCGCGACCGGTATCAATTAAATTCTAAAAAAAACCAATAGAGATATTTTTATGTGTAAACACTCGATAGAAAGCTACATCAATCCTCTTTATAATAAATTAATTAAATAAATTTATAATATAAAAATTATTTTAGAATATTCCCGTTCCATTTCGCAGACTTTTACATTTCACTGGTTAAACAAAGTCGACTTCTATTTCGCGTACGTTCGCGACCACATGTTTATTGCTATCATTATGAAATCTAAAACTCGATAAGCCCCGTCTTTGCACTAAACACAGAGCTAACAAAATGCTATCAAATCGCAAAAAAAAGTGGGAATAATTTTTGTTTTCTTTTTTTAAAAAGGCAAAATTAAGCTACACCAAAAGCGTACGAACGTACGTTCGCGACCCGCGGAAATGCCCATATGTGGTTTTCAAAACAAGAAATAATATAGATTTTTAAAAAGACTTAAATTAACTTCAATATAATGGAATTTTTAGTTTACTTAATAATAAGTATATTTTTATTGATATTAGCTCTAGTCTGATAAATCAAACTCCATTTTGGAAAATGTTTATTCTACTGACACTTATGTGGGTGGAACAGCTAAGACTATTCGAACTATGCTTAAGTTGACTTTCCTGATAAATATTTCAATATTTAATAATCTTTAGTTAAACGCTAACAATCGATTTTTACTCTATTATGAAATTGAATGAATATCCGTAAGGTTTTCATTAACGTTTTGAATTTTGTTGTATATTATCATTAAATGAGATTTAACTACCTTTTTTCCTTCTTCTGATAGCAGACTTGATTCTTGAAAACTAAGAAATCGAATTCCAAAATAGTCGGAGGCTCTATTTTCCAAAGAGTTGACATTTACTGAACTATGTCGTCCTTCCTTTTTATACCCTTGGAAAGGGTATATTTCTGGATGTCTGGATGTTTGTAACGTATAAAGTATATATATTCTTGATCAGCGTGACGAGCCGAGTTCATATAGCTATGTCCGCCCGTCCGTCTATCCGTCTGTCTGTTTCAATGCTATCTCCTCCGTCAGTTTTAAAGCTATCTTCACCAAACTGTCCATTTGTCGGAGCCGGATCGGATGACTATAGCATATAGCAGCTATAGGAACGATCGGTGAAAAAAGTAGTTTTAGTGAGAAAAACTTTTTTGTGTTTCCATACCTCGAATTTACAAGTTTCTGTGCTTTCACATAATTCCACGAAGATTTATGAAAATCGGACAACTATATGTATATCCAACAAAATATGTAAAATGTTGCTATGGTATTCCCCTTAAAAGGATTTAAAGAGAAAAACCACTTTAAATTTTTTTTTTTAAATTTTCGAGATTTAATCCGAATCTCATCTCATATATTGGCAGAATATTTAAAATTTTTGGTTTTTGGGGCGAGCGCGTACCCCACTAAATGTAGTCCGATCGCAGCAAAACTTATTATATCAATTGGGACGAAAACGATAGTTTTGCCGCCCGGGCAAAAGCAAAAATCAGAATCTTGTATATATTATTAATTCTTCGAAAACAAGTAAGAAAGGTCAAGCCCGACTATATTTATACTCTGTACCTAGAGTAAGAGATAAATGCAGAGCTGCTGCTGCGCTCATCTCTGAGTTTCTTTCTCTCCCTCTCTCTCTCTCTCTCTCTCTCTTTCTCTCTCTCTCTCTCTCTATCTAAAATTGTGCGTTGGTTGTGCATGGGTGAGAGGGGGGGTGGAGGGGGGTGATTCACTTATTTGCTCATAACTTGAGAACCGCTCATCCGATCTTTATCATTTCTTCGGCAAATTGATACATATTTCTTATGACTAACTATCTCTAGAAGGAACAAGTCATCTATCTACAAAACTGTGGGAGATATGACGTTTTTTCAAAATTGTGGGGGCGGGAGGGGGCGTGGCAAAAATTGAAAATAAACTTGATCTGCCTGCAAGTATAAGAAGCATTTGTCCCATACATGTCAAACCCCTATCTCTTACCATCTCTGAGATCTGTTTGTTCATACGGACGGACAGACGGACATGGCTATATCGACTCGGCTGTTGATGCTGATCAAGAATATATATACTTTATAGGGTCGGAAGTGATTCCTTCTCCTGTTACATACTTTTGCACAAACTTATTATACTCTGTGTACCTTCGGTACAGAGTATAAAAATACCAAAAAAATTTGGAAAAATTGACCTTTCTGATATAATTCTGGCCAAGTTGGATTTAAGACAGCATTTATATTTAAAATGTTGCTATGATATTGCCCTAAAAGAATATAAAAAGAATTAACAAATAAAATTTTTTAAGATTAAATTCGAAACTCATCCCCTCATTTTTCATACATTTCAAATTTTCGATTTTGAGGGCGACCGCGCGTCCTCTAAATGAAGTCCGATCGCTGCCAAACTTTTTTTATATCTATTGGGACCAAAACAAAACTATTTCCGCCTGGTATTTTGAAATCTATGTTTAAGGGCCAGTCTAAGGTACAGGGTATAAAAACCTTTGCCGTTCGGATTCGGCGTTAAACTGTAGATGCCTTTCTCTTGTGCGAAAAATTTAAAGCCCACACGCCAAGAGATTGAGAGAAGCTTGGCTTGGCCCTGTTGGAGGAGCTGTAAAGCCAATTTTACATAGCAGGGTATAAAAACATTTTTTAGTTTAAAAAATTCGTATTTCAATAACAAGAAAAATCACGTTCATCCTGACGTAATAAAACAACTTACCACTTCTGATAAAAGGGTGATTTTTAAGACCTATGGAAAGTTTAAAAAAAAAACATAAATATCAGAAAATTGCGTAAAATCTTTATTTGAATCGATAGTACGATCAAGGTTGAAAATATTTCATGCAAATGTTGACCGTGACCGCGCCTCAAATGATCCATCCTCTAATGCATTTTGGGAATACTCTTTCCAACATTTCGGCCGGTATCTCACGACTAAATGCTTCAATGTTGTCTTCCAATGCGTCAATTGAAGCGGGCTTGTCTGTATAGACATGAGCATTAGCAGCCCCATAAGAATTGTCAAAGGTGTTAAATCGGTTCCATGTTTATTCAACACAAAACAATTTTAACACGTCGATTAAACACACGTCATTTTAACACAAAAGAATTTCAACACTAGTCAATTCAACACGCGTCAGTTCAACATAACACAAATTCAACACTAGGAATTTTTACACACTGCAATTGTAACACAATACAAGTTTACCTAAGCAATTTTAGCCAAAGCTAATTTAATCATTTGTCAATTCAGCAAACAACAACTGAATTTCGGTGATCCTATGACCTCTAAGACGGGAATTCATTGATGTTAAATAAAATTTTAAGCTATTTGCAAGAATAAAAGAGAAAATCTTTACTACAATCCGTGAATTTTTATCGTGGACCCTTAATTCCTTGACACGTAATTTTATCATGAAATTTCAAATTTAATACCCATTTATCTAAAAATCAGAAAAACTACGGGTAAAGTATAGGATGTCGCAATAGGAGTGTACGATTTATTTCTTATATTTTGTGTGGTTTTATCAATGTGAACGCTATATTCGCTTGTGTGGTCCTGTATTTTTAATATCGCTTGTTTAGAAAAATAAATAAATTAAATGACCCATTTCTACTAAAATTGTTTTAGTATAGTTTGGAATGCTGAGCTCGAAATTCTATTAAAATGTAAAATAGGTATAGTAGAAATTGGGTTTCTTGGCTATAAGGTAGTGTAGTATATTTTAGCATTCTTTGCAACGCATGTTATGTAATTGATTATATTATTTATTATTATATTATTATTATTTTCTACCAATGTTTGTTCCTTTTGACCGACTCAATGAATTTTTGCATTGATGTAAAAAAAAGACTTGGTTTTTTCACGTAAGGCTTCCACACTGTTGCTGTGGGAAAATTAATGCATGCAGTGGTTTTAAGTGAACTAAAGCGCGCCGCGTATTTTGCAAAAATTTTTTGTTTGCAGCGCAATCTTTCCTGTATATTATATAATCACATTTAATTTTTAACCTTTTTGCAATGCATTTAAGTTACTGATTATATCAGGATGGGCTTAAAACTACACACAAATTTTAGCCCTTAGCGTAGTGACAAATTTGTTTGTTTTTTTGATCACAAGGTCACTGAATGCGGTCTAGAAATGCATTTATAATTTTACCAGGGAAAAGCATAAAATTTTAAAATAATAATAAATTGGGTTTGGGTTTCATACGTTTTGTGTGGGTCCCATCGACATCTGAGACTAAACTGATTTCGACCCGTTAAATACAAATTAGCAAATTGCCGACTTGTAGAGCAGAGATATTTTAATGTTGGAATTGTGATAAATAATTTTTGTTAAAAATGTCTTGTTATGAATTTGTTCCTTTACTAAATTGACAAATGTTAAGATTGAACTGAATCGTTGTTTTTGACGTGTTGTATTGAAAATTTGAATGTGATAAAATTGATTTATGCTGGAATTGTATTGTGTTGAATACGCATGTGTTTGAATTGTATTGTGTTAATTTTGTGTTGTGATGAATTTGTGTGTTGAGTGAAATTGTATATGTGTTAAGTAGACGTGTCACCGTTAAATCGCACGATCTATGCGGCCAATTCACCGTTCCCGAACGTGAAATAAGATGTTCACCGAACTCGCCTCTCAATAAGTCTATTGTTGCGCGTGCTGTTTGGCATGTGGCACCGTCTTGTTGAAACCACAGGTCATGCAAGTCAAGCTCTTGCATTATGGGCAAAAAAAGTTGGATATCATCTCACGGTAGCGCTCACCATTCACAGTTACGTTACGATTCGCATCATCTTTGAAGAAGTACGGTCCAATGATGCCACCAGCCCATAAACCGCACCAAACTGTGACTTTTTCTGGATGCATTGGTAGCTTTGCAATGCTTCTGGCTGATATTCCTGCAAAATCGACTATTCTGCTTATTTACGTACCCATTGAGCCAAAAATGAGCTTCGTCGCTGAACACAATTTTTCGGTAAAAAAGTGGATCTTCGGCCAACTTTCCAAGAGCCCATTCACCAAAAATTCTACGTTGCGGTAGGTCGTTCGGCTTCAATTCTTGCACCAGCTGTATTTCGAAAGGCTTCACATAAATCCTTCTGCAAAATTTTCCACGTTGTTGAGTAACAGAGGCCCAATTGCTGCGAACGGCGACGAATCGATAATTGATGGTCATCATTAACACTGGCCGATACAGCTGCGATATTTTTTCAGTTCGCACTAATGCTATCGCTCCCAAACCTCGTATTTATAAGTTTTCTATGCTTTTACATAACTCCACCGAGATTTATGAAAATCGGACAACTATTAAGTATAGCTGCCATATAGAAGATAGTAAAGAAAACTGTTTTGTTTTCAATGCCATCGCTACCAAATCTGTTATTGAGCAATTTTATATGCTACCACACAATTCTGTCAAGTTTGATCCAAATCGGTTTGATATATAGCAGCATATAGCTGCCATAGCAACTATCGGTCGAAAATGTATTTCGTATAGCAAACTGGCCCTAAGGGTATATTAGCTTCTCTCTACTTTTTCAAAGTCTTCAAATTTTTGTTTCAACGCTCTTAAAATCCTAAGTAATATATATTGAATCGACCCAAGTTCCAACATTTTGGAACTACCAAACTCTGATCAAAATGCGAACTTTACTTTTGAATCAAGTATTTCAATTAGACTGTTCCCTCAACTGAATTCACAAACACTTTGGGAGTCAGATTTCAAAAGCTGAGTTACTTTCTGTTTGATTCGATAAGGGTTAATGTGCTTTAAACAAAATACAAAAAAAAGTGAAATAAAAAGCGCTCTAAACCAAAATGTAGCAACAACTGTGCAAACAGCAACAGCAGAAACAAAATGCACTTGACAAAACAATCAAATAAAACGCGAATTTCTTAACGACTTTCAATTTGCCATGAATGGGACTTTAAAGCCAACACACACAAGCAAACGCACGCATACACGTTAAAAAAATACGAGCGTCTATTAAGTGAATAAGTGGCGGAGAGGCAACAGTGCGGAAGGGGGGGGGGCTAAAAACAACTGCAACTCTAATTACATTTGTCAATTCGCTCGATAGTTCTTTTAGTTAGAAGAAATCAAGTCAAGCTGAATTTCACCCCTCCCCTTCTCACAGTAGGGAAGAGTGAACGATAACACAAGGAAAAGTATTTCCTAGATGATGATAACAGGGCAGGGTTTGATTACATTCCCAGTTGGATTATTGATGCGAACAGCCGCCGCAGTGGGCCCAAAACAATGGCGAAATGTATAATGTTGGCAAACAATATAATCCAAAACAAGCGAAAGTCGAGACAGTCAGAAAATCAACAAGTTGCCGCCTCGATGCTCTTATCACCAGCACCACCTAGGGTAGAGCAAAGTGTGCCATTGCTTTCACACTCGGCGAGTCTTTAGATTGTAAAAAACTGAACTCACAGCGTGTCTCTTTCAATAAAAAGAATGGCGGGTATAGGCTATGTTGTTCTTGCTTATTTTCCCCTTGGCTGATAATAAAAATTGTTAGTATTTCATGGTTGAAAAAAGTGTTGCATACTTTTAAGCTGCCTGCTAAATTAATTTAAATTCTTCTCTTTCCAAAGACCCGCCCGGCAACCCCCCTCCACCGCTCTGAAACAACATGGCACCCAAAGACGGCAGCTTGGATCTTTCCAAGCAAGACAACAAATATACCCTTAATCATGCTTCGCCACCAACGACTCAGGAGAAGAAGGATCCCAAAATAAAGCGAACATGGCGAGAAAAGCTGCGCCTGGTGGGCAACAATATCACCGTGGAGCCCATACTCGCCGCCTATATAATGCCCAGTGTATTGTCCAATCTGGCCACACAGAATCTCAATTTGGAAAAGGCGTGTCGAGTGAACATGGCCTATGGAAATGAAGTATGCGATGCCCTAACCCTGCGTCAAACGGCCAATTATACCATGTGAGTGGTCCTTGGACCTGCGAGTGTATATCTATGGCTAACTTTGATGCTTCCGGCTTTTTAGGCAGGAGGAAACGATACAGCAAATGGTGGCACGTGTGGCCGCCTGGAAGACCATCATTCAGTCGTTATTCCCCTGCCTGCTTATCCTGTTCTGGGGATCGTGGAGTGATCGCCATTGTCGACGCAAGCCCTGCATTTTGATACCCGTGGTGGGTGAATTTCTGGGCGTGGTGGGACTCATGCTGTGCGTTTACTTTGAGAACACACCCGTGGAGGTGGCGGCCCTGACAGAGGCCATATTTCCGTCACTTAGCGGCGGATGGTTTACGATGTTAATGGGAGTGTTTAGCTATATAGCGGATATAACCTCAGAGGAGGATCGTACTCTACGCATTGGTATACTTAATGTATGCTTTTCGGTGGGCGTGCCGGTGGGCATGGCCTTCAGTGGAGTGCTGCTCAAGTGAGTATTGGAATGAATGTCGAATGGAGAACTGCAAGCGGTGGTATATTAATTAGTATCCGAAAGACAAAAGGGTTTATATCCAATTCATACAGCCAAACACTGCAACACCGTCAATGTGTTAAAGCAGTGTTGAGGTGTTTTTGCGGTGTTTTATTAATCAAACCAGGCACCGCTTATTTTATCCAATTCGCACCGTAAAACACCACCACACCGCATTTAATGAATTGGCAGTAAATGCTACGATTAGACGGTATATGCAGTGTATTGCGGGGTTGCTTGATGAATAGATAAAGCTATAATCACAGTAAATATCGCATACTTTATCAGAACCACACCGCAAAACACCGCAACACCGCATTCAATGCAATGTCTTCTATTTTGAAATGCGTTATTAGAAAGTCATACGATTTAGTAAGGCGTTATATGCGGTGTTGCAGCGTTTTGCGGTGTTCTATCGGTGTTTTGGCGGTGTATTGGTATGTTTTGAGTTGATAGACTTATAAATCAATATAAAAAGAGCTAGTACCGCATACTTAATCCGATTCACACCGTGAAACACCGCATTTAATGCAATGTCAACGACACTGCAATGCGCTAGCAGAATATGTCATTGTGGTGAAGTGGTACAAGCGGTGTTACGGTGTTTTTTGATGATTTTTTTGTTTTGCGGTGTTGATTTAGAAGCCAGTACCGCATACTTAATCCTCTGAAACACCGCATTTAATGCGATCTCTACGAAATTGGAATGCGCTAGCAGGAAATGATACGATTTGGAAAGTGGGGTCACTTTGGTTAAGCGGTACAAACGGTGTTGCGGTATCTTACGGTGTTTTTATACGTTTTGCGGTGTTCAATAGAAATAAAATCAGATCAAGCACCGCATATTTAATACTATCCACACCATGAATCAATGCATTTAATGCAATGTGTCCTTTCTTTTTAAAATGCGGTGGCAGGAATAATGCAATTTGGAAATTACGTCATTCTGCTAAGACGGTATATGCGGTGTTGTAAAGTTTTACAATGTTTTGAGTTGTATTGCTATGTTTTGAAGTGATGATCGATGAATATAGATAAAATCAGAGAAACACCGCAACACCGCATTTGGGGCCATGTCAACGATATTAAAATGCCCTAGCACAATTTGGAAAATGGTGTTATTTCGGTTGAGCAGTGGGCAGTGTTATGCGGTGTTTGGCATTGTTTCGAAGTGCTTTGGCATGGAGCCCTGCACGAGCTCACACTAAATCATGTTAACAGTAAGTAATCACACTGTTCACACTATCAAAGCAACTCATATGTCGAAACGAAACAAATCTTATTGAATTATTGATATTATTGATGATACGTGTTTGGTCATGCACTTGGGGAGACGAAAAACTAAATCAAAGGGTCTAGCCCGATAAGGAAAGGGGTGCGGCCTAAAGTCTGGGATTTCGAAATTTATTTTATAGTTGGATAGATTACTTCAAAACAAACTGATTTGGGGCCTACTAGTTAGTTTTGATCTATGTCCTTAAGATATCGTCAAAAATACTTTTTTGGAGCCTTTTTTAAATAAAAATATCTCGGGAACCAGAGTAGCTAGAGACATGAAATAAATTGCAAAGATAGATAATAGATCAAATTTGTGATATAGACTGAAAACATTTTTTGGTACAACTTAAAGAAAAATATAATCTGTTGGTTTTGCTAGTTCGCGTTGGACCGCTACCTTAAAACTTTTCCTGAAATTTCCTCCAACTATAAAGCAAATTACCTGAAAGTTTGAAAAAAATCAAAAAATACGCTTCACAAAGAAAAATTAAAAAATATGATTTTGCTATAATTAAAAGACCAATATAATATGATAGTTTTGCTAGTTCGCGTTTGACCACCACCTTAAAACTTTTTCCGGAATTACGTCTAACCTTGAAGCCAATTACCTAAAAGTTTAAAACGAAATCGAAGATACGCTTCATAAAAAAAAAACTCAAAAATATATACATATATACTCTGATAAAAACCTTATATTATATTAATTAATTATTTCACAGTACACCACAATTAAAAATAACCGCCGTAAGACCCTTCAGTTATGATAAAAGGGACCTCTGTAAGCATCACCTCGTACTCAGTTTTTCAAATGAAGCCTCGGTTCGCGTTTTTTGGGCACTTTTTGTACCTGCAACACACAATCTTCAAATCAAAATGACCCAACATTGGGCCAGATCAGTTTGTTTTGAAGTAATCTATCCAACTATAAAGGAAATTTCGAAATCCCAGACCCTAAGGCCGCACCCCTTCCCTTATCGGGCTAGACCCTTTCCTTAAAAAAGGTAATGCAATCACGTCAGGCGCGTGGACGAGTATTTCTTTCAAAAAACGTCCTATATATGCATAACTTTGCAGAGACTTTTATTTTTTCAGTCACACAATAAAAGTCTTTTGCTTATACTGCAGTGAAGGAACCATTGCCGACCAAAAAATAAATAGATTTTCTTGATCAGCTCGACAAGAGTAATCAAACAAACCAAAGAGAATGAAATTAAAATTCTATTTCTTGTTTAATTTTATAAATAAAATCTTTTCTAAAGTCTCGGAAGATCAATTACATCTTAGGTGAGTCAATACCAGTTTTAAGCCAAAAAACCCTCTCTCTGCGCTCACTTGAGTAGCGGGCACGCTGTTGACAACTTTCGCCAATTAATAGAGATTAGGACATACTTCATTTCTTCCCAATATTTCATGAGTTCACCGTCAATAGCTATTGGTTAATTTCTTTTTAAAAAAATCACTAAAAAACAGTTAAAGTATAAACTTTTGAAATAAAAATTGTAACTGTTACGGTCGATGATTAATTTATGATCTCGACTATATTCTTTTACCATTGGTCATCCATGGTTTTCATCGCAGTTCAGTAAGGACAGAATACGAAATAAATTGAAATGTGATTTTCCGATGTTGGAAAATTTGATCAAACGGTCGGAAAATTCTGCATGAAAAAACTATTTTTCACCCAATTGGCTTGAAACTCGGTTTGCAAGGACAGAATTTGTAATAATTTGAATTGTGATTTTGCCATGTCGGAAAATCCGACTAGGCGTGAAAATGCCCGGAAAATTCTACATGCAAAATAGCTACTTTTCATCCGATTGGCTTGAGTACGAAATATGGAAAGGAATGTGGGTGGGATGTGGGTGGTATGCAGATGTGAAGTGGGTGGAATGTGGGCGGGAAGTAGGTGGGATGCAGGTGGGATGTGGGCTGGATGTGGGCGGAAAGTTGGTGGAAAGTGAGTGTTAACTGGGGGAAATTGGGGTAAAGTGGGTGGGATGTGGGTGGACTGTAGGTGGAAAGTGGATGGGATGTGGGCAGGAAGTGAGAGGATGTGGGTGGGATGCAGGCGGGAAGTGGGTGGGATGTGGGTGGGATATAGGTGGGAAGTGGATGGGATGATGGCGGGAAGTGGGAGGGATGTGGGTGTGGGATGTGGGTGGGATGTGGGCGAGAAGTGGGTGGGTTGGAATTGGGTGTAGAGTGGGTGGGATGTGGGAGGGATGAGGGTGGGAGTTGTGGGGAGAACCCATCAACATAGTTCGATTTCTCGGTTCTACGGGGTTCTATACTGTTGAAGGCGCAGCGAAGCGCGTCGGGTTATTTGCTAGTCATTAATAAGTATGTGTGGTTATTTGTCGCCTTGCAAGTCTGTTTCTTAAGCACTTGGCGGTTTTTTTTACCATGGAGTTCTTTCAGCTTTTAATTGCGCTTATGTGCTTTACCTTGCATAATTTTCCTCTTGGTTAGGTGATTTGTTTGTTTTGCATTATTACTATTTTTGAACCTGTTTGGTAATTTTCAGCGATTTAATGATTTGTCTATCATGAAAGTGGTTTTAAACATTCTTTACGATCTTCACTAAGTTCTTTATTCAATAATCAATATTCATATACCCTTGGTATACCAGCAAAGTACGTCCGACTTTGCATGATGACGTTGAGAAGTACACAAAGCTCCGTCAAAATAGGAAAGAACCTTTTCGAACCATTTGATACCAAGAGAGGTTTTAGGCAGGGCGATACCTTATCGTGTGACTTCTTCAATCTACTGATGGAATATATACTGCGCCGGTGCCCACATGCCAACAGAACGGGCGCCTTTATTTATAAAGATCTAATGCTACTCGCATATGCCGATGATATCGACATCATCGGCAAAAACGAACGGGCGGTAAGCAGGGCGTTTTCAGAGATTGAGAGGCAGTCAGAACTGATGGGTTTAGCGGTGAATGAGGACAAGACGAAATACCTTGTATCCGCGGACAAAAAGTCCTTGCGTCTTGGACAATCTGTTACAATGGGGAGAATACAACTTTAAAGTTGTAGAGGATTTTGTTTACCTTGGAACGACGATAGCCAGCGACAACAACATCAGTCTGGAAATCCGACGAAGGATCACTCTTGCAAACCGATGCTTCTACGGGCTAAGTATAGAGCTCAAGAGCAGAGACCTCAAGCGAAGAACAAAATTAGCCCTATACAAGTCGCTAATCATCCCAGTCCTGCAATATGGCGCAGAAGCATGGACAATGACAGCAGCGGATGAAGCGGCGATTGGCGTGTTTGAACGAAAGATTCTTCGGAGGATTTATGGACCTTTTAAAGTTGGCGATGATTTCCGCATTCGAAATAATGACGAACTGTATGAGCTCTATGGGGACACCTGTCTGGTCAAGCGCATAAAGCAGCAGCGGCTGCGCTGGTTAGGACATGTCACCAGGATGGACGAAGAAGCTCCAGTAAGGAAAGCTTATTATTCGAAGGCGGCTGACTACGGAGGAAGAGGCAGGCGGGGGAGACCCCGACTAAGATGGGATGACCAGGTTCGGGCAGACCTTGCCAAGCTTGGTGTGACCAACTGGTCCCAGCTCGCACGGAGCAGAAGCGACTGGCGGACATTGGTGGCAGCGGCCGAGACCGTCGAACGGTTGTGATGCATGCATCGGGCCAATCAAGAAGAAGAAGAAGAAGAATATTCATAATCATTGATCATGGTTATGTTGTTATGTGTGGTCGTTTGTGGTCTTGGATACCATCCCATAGCTGTGAACTGCGCTATTGCATTGATCATTGCATGATATACTTTCGCGTTGTATACGAAACCTGTTTGCTAGTGTTAATAATGCTCATAGTGTTAACAGTTTTAACAGTGTTCTCAGTGTGATTTTCCTATTATATGGATTAAGTCCTTTGCTAATGCTAGCACTCACACTGGCTTTGTTAACGAATCGAAGTAGATCATCAACTCCCAATCAGACACTACCCCGCAAACATTTTGTCTAGTTTCTTATCTCCCTCGTCAAAAAGTGAGTTTGGCGATAGTTTGAGATGAGAGTCTGATGATAGTTTGGCGATTTACAAAAACAAAACACATAAGGTATCGCATTTTTAACATAAAAGGGTTAAATTGGCGATATGTGATATGCGGTCGGTCTGGATGACATGCATCCAAAATTCTTTAACCTCATATTGCCAAAAATCCTAAACTATGTGACTCATATATGCAACACTGCATTTACTACATCAACATTCCCGGAAAATAGGAAAATTGCCAAAATAATCCCTGTTCCAAAGGCTAATAATGATTACAGACCAATATCCATTCTGCCCTTTTATCCAAAGTGTTCGAGCATTTAATGTTACAACAGATAAACAAGTTCTTAGTAAGTAACCCAGGGTTAAACAATATGCAATCTGGCTTTCGGAAGCATAGAAGCTGCATCACAGCAGTGTTAAATGTTACTGACGAAATTCGAAGGCAACTCGATAACAGCCAAGTGACATTTCTCACATTACTAGATTTTAGCAGGGCTTTCGACACAGTACAACATGACATACTGTGCACAAAATTATGCAAGTTTTTCAATTTTAATGACACTGCGATCACATTAGTTTCGTCGTACCTATGTGGCAGAAGACAGGCAGTATTTACCCAAGAAGAAATGTCTACCTTTTTGCCTGTCAAATGCGGTGTACCTCAAGGCTCAATTCTTGGTCCTCTTCTGTTTTCGATGTATATTAACGATCTACCTGTCTCTTTGTCAAACTGTAATGTCCACATGTACGCTGATGATGTCCAATTGTACGCTAGTTGTCCACTGCAAAGTATGTATAACTGATTGTGTTAATTTATGTAACAGTGAACTGTCTAATGTCAGCAAATGGGCTCAATGTAATGGACTATCTCTCAATCCGTCTAAATTTAAGTGTATTGTTATTTATAAAAACTGCTGAGCACTGAATCACTTCCTAATTTATTGCTTAATAGTACTCCAATTCAATACGTAGAGCAAGCTGTCAACCTTGGCATTACAATTAATAAGACTCTCTCCTGGAGTGACCAAGTAATTAAAGCCACTGGAAGAACATATGGACAACTTAGGCAGCTTTCACTGACTCAGCAGTTTTTACCAACTGAAATCAAACTAACGATTGCTAAAACGTACCTGACACCCTCGCTGTGCTATGGTACAGAAATATTTGGAAATTGCGACGTGGCTTCTCAGCGGAAACTCACAGTGGCATATAATAATATCGCCAGATTCGTGTACAATGTTGGAAGAAGAGAGCATATATCCAGTTTCGCCAAACAAATCCATCAACTAAATTTTAAATCCTGGACTGACTTTAAAAATCTACTGCTTTTACACCTTATCATTTCTACAAAGAGCCAAGCTATTTATTTGACAAATTATGTTTCAGCACATCGTCCAGAACTAAAAATATCAATAGTATACGACATAAACTCTCCTGCTCAGAACGTCATTTCTTCGTACACACTGTTCGTTTGTGGAACCAATTACCACCTCAGTTAAAGGTAGTTAGTAGCGCAGCGCAAGCTTAGGCAATTTTTAATGCTAAACAATTAATTATTTATATAAAAATGTTAAAAAAAAATCGTGTTTCGCTCAAAGCAGATGTAGGAAATGTAATTTTAGATTTAATTAGGTTAATACGCTTTCCTCAATGTTCGTTTTTCTCTTTAGTGACTAGTGCAATAATATATAAGGTTATCCTTGTCGCACTAGGATGTAAGAATAATAATAATTTTTTAAAAAAAAAAAAAAATATCTTATAAATAAATAAAATTCTTAAAATTAAACCCTATCTAATAAAAAAAAAATAAAACCGAGTTCGAATCCCCACATTAAGTAAAAAGTGTTTCATGTAATAAATATGAGTTTGTTTATTCGTTGTTAATCGGAACAGGCAAAAAAAAAAAAAAAAAAAAAAAAAAAAAAAAAAGGGTAAGGAGATGTGGCGTAAAAAAAAGATAGTTTAAAAAAATAATTCGTATAGAGAGTGAAGCGACACCTACTGGAAGAATCGCATTTTTATCTTCTGCGATGTAAATGTTTGCTGGGTAGATAGTTTAGTAAAATGTCTCGCTTTGACAGTGTAAGCATTGATACTGTTGCCTGTAACACACGATTCATTTGAACTAGATAGAACAATTTTTTGTTTAGTGTGCACTCGTGGAGGGCTCTATTGGGCATGTTGATGTGATTCTATAGGCGGCTTTAGCTGCTTAAATCTGACAAAAATACACCACATAAAACTTGACTACACCGCTGCAGTTCTCACAAAAATTCTCAAAAGTTTTTTTTATATTTGATTTTTTAAATTCAATCTTTTTCAGGAGAATTGGTTTCTATGGCGTCTTTGCCATTTCGGCTGCCTTCTATGTCATTGCCTTTATCTATGGCTTCTTCTTTCTGGAGGAACCCATGGCCCGACCCGAAAAGAGTGCCGCTCCACAGAAGAGTCTGCTGGCCGATTTCTTTGACAAGGAGCATGTGGTGCAAACCTTCCGGGTGGCCTTCAAAAAGGGCGAGAATCAACGTCGCAAACGTGTTATTCTACTGCTGATTGTCATCATGGTGATCATTGGACCACTGCACGGTGAATTGGCCGTTATGTATTTGTTTACACGTTTCCGCTTCAATTGGTCCGAGGTGGAGTTCAGTTTCTTTTCCACATATGCCATGTGCACGGGTCTGATAGGCGTCATCTTCTGTGTGGGCATACTGTCGCATAAGCTGCAGATTGATGATGCTCTGGTGGGTGTGCTGTCCAGCACCTCAAAGATCTTGTCGTCATTTGTCTATGCCTTTGCCACTTTGCCCTGGCATATGTATTTGGGCGGCGTGGTGGAGATCTTCAATGGCACCGCATTTATAGCCATGCGTTCCATAGCCACCAAATTGGTGTGCAAAGATGAGTTGGGCAAGGTGAATTCACTGTTTGGAGTGGCCGAGGCCCTAATGCCCATGGTGTTTGCCCCGATGTATACGACCTTGTATGCGGCCACGCTGAGGGTGCTGCCGGGAGCGTTCTTTCTGCTGGGCGGAGCCTTGACTATGTTCTCGGTGGTCATCTTTATGTGAGTTGTTTTTGATTTGGGATTTTTTTGGTGGTTTCTTTAATTATTATTTGATTCTTTACTCCGTTCAGGTGGATGTATCGCTTTCAGGTGCAACAGCGTCGCCTTACGGGCAAGTCGGATACGGAACGTGGCACCTCTAAGGATACCAATGGCAATATCAATGCCATCGAGGCTTTGGCTTTGGCCAGCGAGGCCAAGGGTCAACTGAATGGCATTATTTCGAATGTGATACACGAGTCCTTGGAGCATACGGAACCAGCGGCGACAACGGTGAAGCGGCAGAATGGTATTGAGAATCATGCCTATGTGCAGGACACTCAGGATGAGGCAAAGACCAAGGATACCTAAGAGGCAGACGGCCAGGCGAGCTGTTAAATATGTGAAAATATCCTGTACCTATGTGGGGAGGCTGAGGGTGAATGCCAAGGCAAAGAGGGGGAAAAACCAGTTCAAATTGTGTTGAACTAGTTCTTAAATGAGGCGGAATTTGTATGCAGCAGTTTTGAAATGTTTGAGTTGAGAATTTAAAATGAACTAGTTCCAAAATTAAACTAAACTTGCTTGAAACAGTTTATTTAAGACCAAGTTTTATATCAAAACTTACTTAAACATTTTTAGATCAATTTGAAGTTAGCTAGTTCCAAAATGAAACTGTTTTATAGTTATTAATCAAGTGAACTTGATATGAACTAGTTCCAAAACTAAACTTGCTTCAACTTCAATTTGATTTCTAAACTATTTCTCTTTAGTTACTAAATATTTCATAACTAAGTTGTTCTAAGCTAGTTCCTAACAGCAACCGTTTTGATGAATGAATTTAAGTGTGAACTAGATCAAAAGTATAGCTTGCTTGAATCAGTTTTTTGCACTGCAATTTGATTTCAAACTCTTGTGAAGATCAATCAATTTGATATGAACTAGTTCACAATAGAAAATAGGTTCTTACCTATTTGAAAGTCCATTAAACTCTTTTGAACTAGTTCCGAAATGACATCAAGCTTACGTGAACCAATTTTGTGCTCTATAAAGTTAAAAATATCGCTTTCAAAAGTTAACTTAAAGTCAGTTTTTGTCATCAGTTCTGGGAGCAGTGAGCTTTTTGCTGGAACTTGTAGAAAGTTCAATTTTAAAATAGTTCTAAATTTATGGAAATCAATTAACTTAGTTGTAAAAAAGTCAAAATTTTGTTGCAAATCAATTTCAAAATGAACCAGCTTTAAATGAACTGAGCTAGGCTGGTAACTGAACCTTAGGAACTAGTTCCATATTCAATCATTTGATCATTTCGTTGGAAAATAAAAAGCAGTTTTATCAACGGAACCCAAGCTCATTGAACTAGTTTCTCAATTGCAACAAAACTCAAAGCAGCTACTTTTAACAGCTTAGAAGTGAAACAGAACGTTTCTTTAATATATCAAGGGTCGGCAATGTTAGCAGAGATGTCGGCAGAATTTTATTCCCTTGAGTTGTATTTGTAAGTCGGGATTTACACGGTGAAGCAAACTTCATGAAGTTTTTCAAAAAGCTCTATCTAAAACGAAAGAGGTGGAGTAGTAACACTTACCCCTCTTTCCTACAAACGAAAGCTTTTTCAAAAACTTCATAAAGTTTGCTTCACCGTGTAGATCCCGACTAAGTCGGCAGTAGCAAATTCACACAAGGAGCTTTTAAGCTCTCTGTTCCCTGTATCTGATCGGCGAAGTATAAAGAAAAGCTTTTGAAAGCTCAGTTGTCAGTGGCAACTCCCTTGCAGTGCCGACCCCTGAAATTCAACGCTTAATCGAACTTGTGCAACTAGAACTTAAATTCACAAATTTGAAAACAGTTTAAGTAAAATTAATCTCTTTTTGAATCATACGAGAAAAAGTGTTTCCCCAAAACCTAGCCCTGGCATTAACCCTGTACCTCTCTACCTATCCTATGTGTAAATGTTTTTTTTTTTGCTTAGCTTTAAGCTTCTTCTATATACAAAATTTGTTTTCCATTGTTTATATATATATATAAATTTGCTTATTTTGTTTTAGCTTTAAGGCCACTCTAAAAGTATTGAATAAATTTAATAACGTCCGAAATCATCAGTTGACCTTTGACACCACACGACAACGACACGACGGACACAAACACGGCGGAAGTGGCAGGGTTCGCATACATTTCGACTATTATTGAACACTGTAATCAGTTTTTGTGGCCCCCGGTTGTTACCAGTAGCTTGGACAACAATTACACACACAAATGAACTGACTTGCTCCAAAAATGGCAACTGTTCTGTGTGTGCTATCGCCCATCCACTTCCTGCACACGCACTCGGGCACTACAGGAACCAAAAGAGGCAGAGGGGGGGGGGCAGGTGGAAAAAAGTGGGGAGGACTACCGCACAATTGGTTTGCTCATGTCGCTGATAATTGTCGTTTGTGTTGCACAAAACGGATGTTTATCTGGTGTCCTGGCCTCGAAAAGGAAGCGAGTATTTTAGTGCAGTGATAAGGTTCGTATGGGACTTGTTTAGGCAAAATGTGCATTTTGAATTGAAGCCAAATCAACTGAGTGAAACTACTGTTAATTGTTCGCGTAACTTAGTGGGTGGATCATGTGGAAATCATACGAGATTCTTATAGATTTGACTACTATTTCAATTATCTTACTGTTCTGTGTAAAGCTTCTGTTTAAAGAAGGCAAAAGATGCATTTTCTACCTTCTCAGGGTTCCCCCAGAACGGAAAATGTGACTGTCTCTCCTATCACTTCGGCAAGCATTCGGTGGCTGGGTACATAAGAGAGAACTCACAAGTCCAAGCGAAACGATTCGAAATGGAACAGTCGAAAATAAGAGAGGCTGACTATTACGTAAGCTGGCTCTACCAAATTCTGGACACATTAAACAAAATAATTCTTTTTAAATCCATTAACGACTTAATTGCAAATCAAATTACACTAAGAATTTCTAAATTGATGTGACAGGATCAAGAAAAAGTAATTGTAAGAAGATCACAAAACAATTCCATTTTCGAAAAGTTGCCTTGAAAGTGGAATTCAGAACAAGCCTGTATACTTTTTCTCGAGTTTTTATAAAAATTGCATATGCTTGCAGGTCTATAACTATTCTAGCTGAGCCCGCCGTGACTTTGTGTAAGTCCATAATTTTAAGAAATTGTAGAAATTTTATTGTTTTATCTTATAGACAATTGCGTGTTTACATCTGGTAAAAATATATCAAAATTTTGCTTGGTAAATGCAGTGGCGTCCTAAAGGATCCAACCAAATTTTGTAGGCGCTCGAAAATACCGGAATTATATATTAATTCCTTCCGTCAAGTGGATGTGAATTTCGGGTCTAGCGATATTTCCATCCCGCACCCACATCTAGTAAATATATAGGGGGGAGTGGGGGGTTGTGATCATAGTTTTGTTTTTCGAACATAACTTCGCCAAAAATCAATATTTTTTCGTTCTGTAAATTTTGTATTTTAGGTAAAAGATGCACAAAACTTTCCTCATTACTAGTTTTAAAAAGTAACATTTTGGTTTTTTTTTATTTCCTATTGAAAAAAATTGTTATATTTTTTGACATTTCGAAAATTTGTGGGGGGTTGTGAGCCACCCATCTAAAAGTTCAAAATTAGTGTTTTTTAAGTCATTATTCTTTATCAAATGAAAAAAATGAACAAATTTTTCTCATATTCTGAATTAAGAAATATCAATGAAGAGTGAAAATTGATTGACGGCATCAGGCTTGTTTTTTTTATATACGAGCACTTTTTGCTTGTGGCTGTTCTTTTGTTTGCCTTTTTTAAAGTTTTTTTTACTTCTTGGGAGAGTTTTTCCTCTGTTTTATTGTGCGTCATTGCAATATTCTCTTTGAAAGTCAAAACCGACTTTTTTTTCAAAGTGGCTCACAACCCCCCATATCTCACTTTTTTTGGTGACGTCACATAACCAAAAAGAAATTGTTACAAAAAAAACATATTTCTATCAAAAAGGCAATTGACCAAAGATATTTCCCTCATACTTACTTGTCATTTTGTCATTACGAAAAAAATTTTGTATAATATTCACAAGTCAAAAATGAAAAAAAATTTACACAGTAGCATCAGCACTGCTTCCAGAATCAGGAGAACGTATAGATTCCTTAGTCTTTCCCATTAAAGAATTATTCTTCAACAACCACAAAATAAACCACTTTTATTTTATAATTCAACTCGAATTGGCTTTCCCCTGTTCCCCACCCCTGGTCCAATTTGCCTATATATTATTGACTATATGATGATGGCGCACACTAGTGTCCGACAAATATAATATCTTGTAGCAAATGGTTTTAGGTTGATCAAATTGCTATAAATCAAGTAAAATTTAACTTTGAAGGCCAGTTTCGACACCATTGGCAATACCTATATGGTGTGTTTGATTTTTCTCAGTTGCATTGATCTGTGTCACTATCCTAAAGTTTCATAAAATCATGCTTATTGTCGGCCTACAAAATTTCTAGAACGGCAATATATTAAAATTGTCCGGATGTTTGTAACGAAAAAAAATCTCCGACCACATAAAGTATATATATTCTTGATCAGCATGACGAGCTGAGTTGATATAGCCATGTCCGTCTGTCCGTCCGTCCGTCTGTCCGTCTGTCCGTCTGTTTCTATGCTATCTCCTCCGTCAGTTTTAAAGCTATCTCAACCAAACTTTGCACGAAGTCTTTTGGTATAAATACGCTGCACATTTGTCGGAACTGGCCGGATCGGATGACTATAGCATATAGCTGCCATAGGAACGATCGGTTCAAAAAGTAGTTTTAGTGAGAAAAACTTTTTTGTTTTCAATGCTATCGCTCCCAACCCTCGTATTTATGAGTTCTTTATGCTTTCACATAATTTCACCAAATTTTATGCAAATCGGGCGACTATATAGTATAGCTGCCATACAAAAGATAGATCTGAAAAAAAGTTTTAGTATGAAAAACTTTTTTGTTTTCAATGCTATCGCTCCCAAACTCGTTACTGATTAATATGATATGCTAACACATAATTCTGTCAAGTCAGATCCAAATCGGAAGACTATATCATATAGCTGCCATAGGAATGATCAGTCGAAAAAAAAATTTTAGTGAGAAAAACTTTTTTGTTTTCAATGGTAGCGTGTTTGTACGTTTCAGTTATAAATATTATCTGTCTCAACACAATTTTAAAGAGTTTGATCAAAATCGGATGAATATATCGTATAGCTGCCATATAAAGAACTGGCAGAAATATATCGTGCTCCAAGGGTATATAAACTTCGGTCGAGCCGAAGTTAGCTTTCCTCTATTTTTTTTGATTTATTGCTGTTTGTTTTTAGTCGTTCGTGAGTTATAGCGTCGCAAACATGGAGCAAAATAAAGAGCAAAAATGCATCTCATGCTGCCAATAAAATTTGTGCAGTTTATGGACCCGATACAGTTTCCATTTCCACCGCACAACGATGGTTTCAACGTTTTCGTTCTGGTGCAGAGGGGATCGAAGATGCGCCACGGTCCGGAAGGCCTGTCGTCGAAAATTGCGATAAAATCGCTGAATTGATCGAAAGAGACCGGCATAGTCAGCCGTAGCATCGGCCAAGAGCTGGGCATGAGTCATCAAACCGTTATAAACCATTTGAAGAAGCTTGGATTCAAAAAGAAGCTCGATGTATGGGTGCCACACGACTTGACGCAAAAAAACATTTTTGCCCGTATGGATGCATGCGAATCGCTTCTGAATCGCAACAAAATCGACCCGTTTTTGAAGCGGATGGTGACTGGCGATGAAAAGTGGGTCACTTACGACAACGTGAAGCGCAAACGGTCGTGGTCGAAAAGCGGTGAAGCTGCCCAGACGGTGGCCAAGCCTGGATTGACGGCCAGGAAGGTTCTTCTGTGTGTTTGGTGGGATTGGCAGGGAATCATCCACTATGAGCTGCTCCCCTATGGCCAAACGCTCAATTCGGACCTGTACTGCCAACAACTGGACCGCTTGAATGCAGCACTCATGCAGAAGAGGCCATCTTTGATCAACAGAGGCCGAATTGTCTTCCATCAGGACAACGCCAGGCCACACACATCTTTGGTGACGCGCCAGAAGCTCCGGGAGCTCCGGATGGGAGGTTCTTTTGCATCCACCGTATAGTCCGGATCTCGCACCAAGTGATTACCACCTATTTCTGTCCATGGCGAACGAGCTTGGTAGTCGGAAGTTGGCCACAAGAGAGTCCTGTGAAAATTGGCTCTCCGAGTTTTTTGCCAATAAGGAAGCGAGCTTCTATAAGAGGGGCATTATGAAGTTGGCATCTCGTTGGGAACTCGTCATCGAACAAAACGGCGCATATTTGACTTAAATCGCATTATTATAACCAATTTTATGAACAATTGAAAATTCAATAAAAATACCGCAAGACTTTTTTTACAAAAAACAGAGTTGCTAAAGCTGCGTTTCAGATAGGTTTTCACAAAGTGTTCGTATTAGTGACCTTTTGATTGAAAATCGTAGAACTTTTTAGGCAGGCTCTAGGTTATTAAGTTATGGATATTGTCCACAACTTTTCTAAAACAAGACACACACTCAAAGCCTCAGTGTTTTTGGCATTTTCTGCTGATGTCGGAATTTGCTATGAGCTTGCCTTTGGGATTCCCAAGCATTCATAGCAATTCTGTCATGAGATAACGTTTGCCAACACACTAAGGATAGAGGCGCAGACAACTGAAGATTGAATTGGTATTCATGAAATAGCGTTATACTGTCAACCAGCCTCCTATGTAGTGTTGTGCGTGTCTTGTTTTAGAAAAGTTGTGGACAGTATCTATAACTTAATGACCTAGATTTTTGGTAAAAAGGTCCATTAAACAGCCTCGACATGGAGAAGATGCCCCCTTAAAAAAAAAGAGCACGTTATTTCTTTTTAAATTTTTTTTAGGATTGGAGAAGATTTTAAGTGTTTGTGAGGTTGGTGACCTTATTTATGGTTTATATAAGCTTTAAGTTTTTAAGGGTGTCTTTTTTAAAAAAAACGGAAGAATTTTTTGTTTTACTTTACAATTAAATACATGCAAACATTTAAACATATTTACAAGGAGTCATCAGCTAGTCTTGTCACCTGTGGGTTTTTTTGAGTCTAGCAAATGCCTATAGAGATAAAAGCAATTCTCTGTGTCCGTTTTGAAATTTAGTCTTACATGTGTGGGGGTGTTTAGAATGTGGAGCATTTCCAAAGTAAAACGTTTGTTGTAATGCTGCTGCTTTTCTAATATGCTCACAGATTTTTGAGCAAAATTCCGGGAATATGTTTATACCTAAAAAAATCTTTATTTATTCGTGTAAATTCATTTCATCCGCCCTAAAGTAGTCCAATCCGGATGCAATACGCTTGTGCCAGCGTTTTTTCCAATTTTCAAAACAGTCTAAACAGTCTTGTTTCGGTATAGCTTTCAATTCCTACTTCATTTCGGTTTCTATCTCTTCTATCGATTCAAAACGGTGTCCACGGAGCGGTCTCTTGAGTTTAGTGAGTAGCCGGGCGAATTCGGTGGTTGCGGAACGATATGGGTACAGTGTGAGATGGGTTTGGGAACCAATCGCGATTTTACGTTTCTGAGGCCCAAATGGTCACTCAGAACGGTTTTCATTGATCCTTTCGATATTCCAACAAGGTCAGTAAGGTCTCGGACTGTCAATCGACGATTTTGGAGCAACAATTCTTTGATTTGGAGTCGACGTGTAGCTCATCTGTTGATGTTGATGGTCCTTTTTTCTCTTTCGAGAGAGCTTGCTCACCGAAGGCCTTCTGCATTTTAATTTTTTTATATATTTTAATTATTTATTATATTTTATTTATTTTTAATATACCCTCTCCGAGGTATAAAAACTGCTAAATCAAAAATTGTTTTGCCAAAAACTGATGTCTTCTACATCAGCGTTTGTCACCGATGCCCCCAGAGGCCGAAGACATTTCGTTATTCACACATACACGAGCCGATCGCATGCCGAAGCTGAGACCAAGAGAGTAATAGCCTTCGAAGCAGTCACTCACCAATACACTCTCACTTTTTATTCTCTCTCCTGTGTAGAGCATCAGGAGTTCGTCTTTTAGTCTCTCGCTCTCTCTTGTTGCACATTTGGCGACCGCAAGTGTCACGTACTGCACTTGACGGGCAAGCAGACAGGAGTGTGGTGGGGGAGGGGTGCTGTGGGCGTGGCATACGCAACGTTTAACTGCGACTGGCATCAGCATTCAACATCATCATCATCGTCGTCGTCGTAGTCGACGTTGTTTCGCTTGCCTTTAATTACTTTTTGCGATATTGACTGCGCGCGGTTTCCCTTCTAACGCCCACCTGGGCCACGCCCCCTCACTCCCATGGCGCCCACATGATCGGGCCTCTAGGCGCAACTTGTTTCAGGTTTAAGGCAACGAGAAATTCACCTTAGCAACATTTGTTGCCAAACACCAATGTTGGCAACATTTGTTGCTGGGCCTCATTTGAAATTTGATAGCCTTCAAGATGAATTTCTGACCCATAAATAATTGGAGTAAACAATGGCCCAAGCGCAACGAATTCAACTTGAATGGTTAGGGATTGGGAAGGAGGCGGGGGCCCCGACATGGATTGTGGGCCATAAATCTAAAAAGAGCTGCATTTAATCTGGCTTAAACACGCATTTTCTTGACAATTTCACAGTAAACTGTTCGTTAAACATGTCCCAAAGCTTGTTCGGAAAATGAATTGAGCCAGCCGCATAATTAATATGCGATTTACTCGATAAATCTACAAATGATAACGGTAAATCAAATTCAAATGCAAGCACAAAATGGTGGAGGCAGCAGCAACAGCAGCAGCGGCATCAAACGAGTTAATGAAGCGTAAATTTACCCCCCCAAAACGAGGAATGCAGAAAAAGTCAAGCGATTTGACCGTTGGAGAAGTCCACAGAGGATTTTGGGTGGGTCAGCTAAATGGAAGTCTCCCCCACACACACACACACACACATTTATAGGCAGGAAGCTTATTTTGTGTCTTGACCTCAATTCTCTTGGTCTAGGCTTTCCCTTTTTTGCCTTTCTGTTTCTGTTTCCGTTTCCGTCTCTTCGACTTTAACTCTGACTCTTCTTGACTCCATTTGCCGATGCCAAATGCTAAGTAGTTTCGCTTTTAGTGCAAAATACTTCCCCTGAAGTACACCCCACCCTGCTAGCTTCCTTCTCGCATTATGGTTGTTGGTATAGTAGATGGTGTTGTTGTTGCTGATGTAGCTACTTCAAATTTTGTTTGACTTTGATATTTGCCACTTGAAGAAGGGCAAATCCATTGAGTTGAGGCTGAGGATGGGGCTGTTTTTTTTTGTTTTCTATATACTGTCTGAGGGTGCGGACTTTAGGCGGGTTAATGTCTCAATCTGGGGCCTCTGCAAAGCTTTGAAATTTTCTTGATCGAATTTTGGTGGATTTGTTACTTATTTTTCATTTGAAATTTTTTTATTTCAAGAGTGCTAACCCTATCTTACCTTACCTAACCTTAACCTTACCTAACCTTACCTAACCTTACCTAACCTTACCCAACCTTACCTAACCTTACCTAACCTTACCTAACCTTACCTAACTAACCTTACCTAACCTTACCTAACCTTACCTAACCTAACCCTAACCTTACCTAACCTTACCTAACCTTACCTAACCTTACCTAACCTTACCTAACCTTACCTAACCTTACCTAACCTTACCTTACCTAACCTTACCTAACCTTACCTAACCTTACCTAACTTAACCCTACCTAACCTTACCTAACCTTACCTAACCTTACCTAACCTTACCTAACCTTACCTAACCTTACCTAACCCTAACCTTACCTAACCTTACCTAACCTTACCTTAACCTTACCTAACCTTACCCTAACCTTACCTAACCTTACCTAACCTTACCTAACCTTACCTAACCTTACCTAACCTTACCCCTAACCTAACCTTACCCAACCTTACCTAACCTTACCTAACCTTACCTAACCTTTACCTAAACCTTACCTAACCTTACCTAACCTTACCTAACCTTAACCTAACCTTAAACCTAACCTTACCTAACCTAACCTTAACCTAACCTTACCTAACCTTACTTAACCTTACCCTAACCTACCTTACCTAACCCAACCTAACCCTAACCTAACCTAACCAACCTTTACCTAACCTTACCCTAACCTTACCCTAACCTTACCCTAACCTTACCCTAACCTTACCCTTACCTTACCTAACCTTACCCTAACCTTACCCTAACCTTACCTAACCTTACCCTAACCTTACCTAAACCTTAACCTAACCTTAACCTAACCTTACCCTAACCTTACCTAACCTAACCTTACTTAACCTAACCTTACCTAACCTTGACCTAACCTTACCTAACCTTACCTAACCTTACCTAACCTTACCCTAACCTTACCTAACCTTACCCTAACCTTACCCTAACCTTAACCTTACCTAACCTTACCTAACCTTACCCTCCCTAACCTTACTTAACCTTACCTAACCTTAACCTAACCTTACCTTACCCTTACCTTACCCTTACCTAACCTTTACTTACCTAACCTTACCTAACCTAACCTTACCTAACCTTACCTAACCCTACCTTACCATAACCTTACCTAAACTTACCTTAACCTAACTTACCTAACCTAACCTTACCTAACCTAACCTTACCTTACCTAACCTTACCTAACCCTAACCTTACCTAACCTTACCTAACCCTCACCTAACCTTACCCTAACCTAACCTAACCCTAACCTTAACTCTAACCTTACCTAACCTGGGTTTTTAAGAGAACAAAAGCATACATATGAATGTGGGTTATGAGAAGAGAAATTAATGTCGATAGCAATGACAGTGGGATTAATAATGCAAATATTGAAATTAAACATAGTAGATATTGGAAAATAGATAAATGTAAAAAATTATTAAGATCAAAAATTGAATATATACGATTCAGCCCAGAACAATATCGCCATTGGACAAAGACTCTTTCAATCCTCAGCAGTTGAAGTGGGAGGGCTGCTATGGATATAGGTCTATGTGGGTGCCCCTCTGCGTCTGAATGTCGGTTCACGACTCGGCCATCTGTTCCCAGGTTTGTTCGAATAATCCTGCCCAATAACCATCTTTGAGGGTAAGATTATCTTCGTGGACCATGACAACTTGATTTGGCTGAATGTTTGGTTGTGGTGTCAGCCGCCCGATGCTGAGGCGTGTGTGAAAGTTGTGCCGCCCAAATGTCGGAAAAACGCTGTTTGAGATATGTGACTTGTTGCCACCGAGACAGAATTTAAGATCTTTGTTCATCAACCCGAGGCTCTGGTAATGATGCTAGTGAACAACCAATAAGAAAGGTGTGCTGGCGATTAGACCTCGCCATCGTTCGGGTTCTCGGAAGGCAGTGATATTGGTCGAGGAGTTTAAAATTGCCTCGACTTCCTATCACAACCGTTTGAAGCTCCTCGAATGTTAGATTCGAATTGGCCATCGTCTTGATCAGCAGCGCCTTCGTGGATTTAACTGGGGCCTCCCAGAGAGGCCTCCAAAGTGTCGAGCTCGCGGGGGATGAATTTAAATTCGCGCATCCTGTGCTACTGGGATTGATCCAAGTCGGCCTCTATGCTTTCTTTGACTAAAGAAGCGTTTTTTAAGTCGTCAAGTTGGTTGCACGCACCCCTAGAAGTTTATTTGGCGTTGTCACCGGGTACCCATTACTGGGATATTCGAGCGACCTATAAAACGTTTTAAGCAAAGGATGAAATTATTAGTAGACAGATCGGGGAATAATTCCCGCATGAACTGCTTTTGTAGCAAAACATACGAAAATGGCGATGTATGTTTTGTACGGCGTTCGATTAAATGAACGTGTAGAATGGTCACACAGGTCAACCCTGCAACCATGAATGGACTTCTTCTTGAAATCCGATCTGCTGAAGTGGACCCATCACTTGACCCGAAGAAGGCGGGAAGCATAATGAAAGCAGTGAACGCAGTTGCGGACCACCTTTCTGACCGCTCCCCTCGCGTTGATTATCAGACTTACAATCGCAGAATTCTATGAGGACCTTTGAACCTGGAAGTAGTAGGTGCTTCTGATGCAAATATTCACATATAAACCGAGTCGATGATCTTTCGGTAAGGGCTGGAAATCTTCGAAACCGTACTGTAGGGTGCTTGCTCCAATCGCCCGCCAACTCGCATTATGATGATGATTCCAGATGGTGTACTCAGCTCATCCAAGAATGGTGTAAGAACTTGAAGCTCTGGTCGAAAGATTTTCTGCCTTCAGGTTCCTCCAATTTCCGACTTGTATACCTCATGTTGAAAGCCTAGTACGGAGGGCGTTCGAATTTTCCTTCCAGAAATTTAATATTCGCACGTGGGATAAGGCAGTGTGACGAGTAAACTCAAAGAAAATAACGAAATCGGAAATTAAATAAATTGGCCAGCTGATTTTATTTTTATTATAAGTTGTAAGCAAAAAAAGCACAATGCAAAACATGAAGGAAGTTGCAATTGAAGTTGCATTGGCAGAAGAATGTGAGCAATACTAAATTGTATTCGCATGTTGCCGTCTGCACGACGGCATTTTCAGGAGCGAGCAGGATCCCACTCAGGTGCACATATCGCTGCAACTCGGAATGGCTCAGTTCCTTGGGGCGTGCCGTAAAACAACATGGCAAGTTGCGCAAGATTCCATTCTGATTGTCTGGTGCAGGAGTATGAGGCAGCCACACCAAGTGATTATACGCAACTGGACACCAACTGCTTCTGCAAGCACATTTTGTAAATGCAATTAACCAGTAGCTTGCCATCTGTGATGTCCACAAACATGCCTTGTTTTTCACTGCATCAATTAATGCATTTTTGTCGTCATAACTAAATTTTTCAGACGATTTTTAGTCTTGCACTCCATTTATTTTTCTTTTGCCTTGCCTTTTGACAACTGACACAAGGAATAAAATGACTGCACAATATCTCTGGAGGAAATATCAGCTGTTCAATACAGTCCACACGGTTCGTCGATATGGCAACTCTCAAAATTCCTTGTGTGTATTACTTGGCTTTCTCCGTACCAAACATCAGAATGAGGCAAGGAAAATTCCTAAAACAATTTTTTTATATGAGTT
>JAEIFU010003223.1:0-31432 GCA_018904235.1 Lordiphosa stackelbergi | reverse complement strand
ATTAATCGAACTTCGCTTTAAAGTTAATACAATATCGATTTTTGTGTTAAAACAAACATAAAAAAATTAAATTAACTAGCAATAATTTTTCCGTTGATCTTTTGCTTAATTATTGTGCAATTTGTAATTCGATTGCTGGCAATCTGAGTTGAATAAAGTGGCAACGCCGGCGCCAAAGTAATGACGAGAAGCCGCTCAAATTTTGGATTTTATTGTTCTTCCGAAAATGTTATAAAATTATTTATAAAGGGAAAAGCATCGAACAGATGTCCAGAGCTAAATTTGCTTGGCTTTTATGAAGGAGCTTGAAGACTTGGCCCCCAATGTCACAATGTGCGACATGGAAGTTGCGGCTGCAGCCTGGAAAGAACTGACTGTCTGACCAACCTTTCCTCCGATTGCTTGAATTGATGAATAATGCGTGTCTGGCCCAATGTTATTTTGGAGCACAGCGTCATTACCCTTATGATTTTGCCTACGTATATCGTCTGACTTAGAAAGACGGATCCGCTCCGGCGGATCAAAGACGGGTGCACTCCTAGCCTCTTCTTACGGATTTGCTTCTTCCCTTAGTCGTCGATTGCCATCTGTCGTGCGGGAGGCATTTATTTAATTAAAGCAAAACTCTTGCCTTCATATACGTTCGCCGTTCTCTCGTATCCGTACAGCAGCTAGAGTTGCAAGGTATAATTTTTATTTTGGCAGGCGAAAAAATTGAATTTTTGTGTGGGAATAACAAATATTTAACTCAGTTAAAGAAAATTAAGATTGTTTTGTTAAAAAAAGGACTAACCAAATAGATTACATCTAAAAATATTAATAAAAACCGCATTTAAAGTCTTATTCTAATTTGGGCTTTCGGGGTGTCTATCCTATGCAGTCAAGTTCGAAAGGGATTGTGAACTATTGTAGCTTAAAAAATGAAATCGCTCGAAGTTCTGTGGCATGGCGAAAATATTTCAGCGATTTGGCAAATCGCTAGATGCCAAATCGCTAGTGAATTCTGTGCCACCCCTGATATTCTTTAACATTGTTCTTCCATGGTATTTATCGCGGTTCGGTATTGTCAAAATCATGGTAATGTAGTTATGTGTGGTCATTTGTACCCTTGAAAAGCTTCCTTTAGCTGCGAATTGCGCTTATGCGCTTATGCATTAATGCTGGCATGATTGTTTATTTGCTTGGGCATAAAGTTTTTTTGATTATTCATATTTTTATCCCCTTTGATACTATTTCGCGATTTAATAAGTCGTCAGAAGAGTGCCGGCTGCTGGCTCCCAAACTGTGTCACCATAATTAAACCTTGCTAATATTTTTATTTTAGTTTTATTTTTTACAATTCTACGGTTATAATAGTACGATGCCACGATGCCGACTACTACTCGACGCCGTAAAAACGAGTACATGATTACACACAAGTATCGTGGTATCGTTAAAATGATTACTTCTATCTGTAATCATACGGTGCCGGAATCACTCGTGCATGTCTTTACTACAGACCATATCAGCTGCAATTTATACTTTTCTTATTTATGTTTATATAGAAAAATAGCTTGTACCATATAATTTAAAAAATTTTTAATTAAGAACTTATTTTATTTCGTGGTCTTGTGATATATTTGAATTTTCCTTGCAGCTACATCTTTAATTTTGGTATTGCGTAGCAAAAACAAAAAATTTTTTTTTTAATTTACAATTTGCTTGCAAGAGCAAACTCGCAAACCCGCAAACAAAATTTGCCGAGGGTGTTCCCACGTGTTCCCATTAGGCAAATATTTGCTTCAAATTATTGGTGCACAAACATAGGCAAAGCCTACTTGGCAAATATTTGTGAGCAAACTATTTGGTGTTCCCACTACGGGCAAACAAAATGGGCAAATATTATAAATTATTTGCGCAAATTATTTGCCTGTGGGACCATACCTTTAGCCTATTCAGAGCTCCGTAAAAATAATTTTGAAACTCCAGAAAGGATAGCAGGTACAAAGCCAGAACAGAAGTGGAACGCACGTGTAATCAAGGACAGCGGATTCCTGAATCGATATTGCTGATACACAATTGATTTAATTACATCTGGCCACAGAAATCCAAGGCGGGATATACACAAACACAAGCGAATAGCCATCACATCAACAATCTCAAATAGTGGGTGTAGGAGTTGCCAACTAAAAGCTCCCGAAAACATTCGCACTGCGGCGCCACCAGAGCTCAGGTAATTAAAGCGTTATTGTGTAAACACAGATGTGCGCGGGTGCACCGCACAACAAAAGAAAAATAAATGTGAAATAATTTCTCACAATTAAAGTCATCACTCACTCAGTTTTTAAGGCGCGACTTTATAACAAAATTTCGCAAATTTGAAAATTGCGTTTGAAGCTTGAAAAATCACAAATAGCTAAATCGGCTGTTAAAAATGCTACAAATTGAAGGTGATTAATTTAATATAGCTAAGCAATGTCACATAATTACATAGAGTTGTGAGCGTAGAAACCAACAGTAGTTTATTAACATAGACACGCAAATGAGATAAGGAGCCAACAAATTTTTAGCAGACTGCTCTCGTCATGGGCGCTATCACTTTTCCGATAATATCGTTGAGATCACATACCACCACCTTTAACGAAAGACGGACCACAGAAAACAGCAATGATACTTGTTATTATAATTATATTTATGCTGCTAGTTTTGTGAAATTTTAACTTCTTTATTTTGATATACGGTCAACATATTGTTACAGCTATCGATGTGTTTGGTATGCGCCATAAGATTAAATTCAATTGGATGAGGCTATTTGATTTTTTGATTGTTTTTGTGAAAAAAAAACACACACACACGCACACTCTCACTCTCTATCTCTCTCGCGCTCTTAGCAAACAGCTCAGTCTAAAAAATTGCCTGAGCACTACTGCCGTTATGTGCCCGTACAATCTTTTCTTTGGCGTTTCTTCTATTTAGCGGTGAAATTTTCCAGATTTTTTATGCAAAATCATTGCATAGAAATTTGATTCAAATAAGTAGATTGGACCTAAGGTGTTTTTGAATATTCAACTTAGTTTGCAAGGCCGTCTGTGACCCAGCGGTTAGAGTGCTTGACTGCTGGGCGGGAGGTCGTGGTTTCGATCCCGCCTCTGAACATCTAATAATACGAGATTTTTTCTTTCTTTAGAAAAATAGCTTTTACACATACGGTCACCTTCACCAGCTATTGGCGCCAGCTGTGAAGTCATCTAGCCATTAAAAAGCAAATTCTCAAACTTTTCCGTTCGGATTCGTCGTTAAACTGTAACAAGAAATTGAGAGAAGCTTAGCCAATTTTTCATTTTTACATAGTTTGCATAATGGCGTTTCCACCAAAAGATCCACCGAGACCAAAAAATTAAAAGTGAATAAAAATACTATACTAAGTGGGGTGAAAAGTGACCTCCTCGTCCGCCAGAGTTGCGCTGCTATCGCAAAAAAAAAAAAAATGAGAAGCAATACACTTGAAAAAGTTCGCTTCAACGGTTAGCGATACCAAAAGTCGCAGATATGCTTAAAAACATATACAGGATTGTCCTCAATTCCACTTCGGTTTTCGTATAAACGTTTGTACGTTGAACTCTGTGCTAATAAGGTTATATGGAAGGTGACACGTATCTACGGCTACTAGATACGGTTTCAGTAAAAGTCGATTTGCTCAAGCAGTTGAAGCAAAGGAAGCCTTGATCTAGTAGCCACAGATTTAATTTACAACTTCCATTTAAATTTGTAAGAGTAAAATGGCCAATTCAAACGTTTATGCGAAAACCGAAGTGGAATTGAGAACAGACCTGATAATATTAACAATTACCGAGTTCAAGAGCGCTAGTATTTAATACAAAAAAGGTTTCTTACTAAAACCTATTTTCCGACCGACCAATGGTCAGCTATATTAAGTAGTCATCCGATCCCGGCGGTTCCGACAAAAGAGGACTCTGTCCAAAATTTTAGCTCGATAGCTTCAAAACTGATGGCACATATATATATATAATATATATATTCTTTACTAGCTAAGACCCCCAACTTTGTCCGCGTCCCAAATTCTAAGAAATTGTAGCAATTGTGTTGTTTTATCTTGAGCTCTCATAAGACATTTGTTTGCTTGCTTGTTGCTCGTGTTTGACGAAATGACGTTTACTTCGCTACACACACAACACCTCGTCAATTTCGGGTCTAGACATATTTTCGTCCCGCGCCCATATTTAGTGACTATATGAAGATTGTGCATTTTACAGCATCATCTGCTTGCCCATAATTGGGAACGTAAAGATTCCTAAGTCTTTCCCAAAAATTACAGAGACAACCGACCTGTACCGAATTCCAACCTTTTTCAAAAAATAAAAACGAAACGAACACGAAAATTTTACCATTTGCTGTTGCCAATCAAGAACAATTTAGTTACGATTTGACTTTTCGAGCTCGTTTTCAAGTCCGTTTTATAAACAACTGGCTAACTGGACTGCGCGTGTGTTTGTGTATATCGGCAGCAGCCAGAGTTGTCACCATCTCTATAATCTTAATATACAAAATTCTTATTTACTTTTTAAGTCCATTTTTTATACCCTTGGAGAGGGTATACCAAAATTGTCCAGATGTTTGTAACGCACAGAAGGAAGCATCTCCGACCACATAAAGTATATATATTCTTGATTAGCATGACGAGCTGAGTTGATATAGCCATGTCTGTCAGTCCGTCTGTTTCTATGCTATCTCCCCCGTCAGTCTTAAAGCTATCGCAACCAAAATTTGCACGAAGTCTTTTGGTACAAATACGCCGCACATTTGTCGGATCCGGCCGGATAGGATGACTATAACAAATAGCTCAACGATCGGTCGAAAAACTAGTTTAAGTGAGATAACCTTTTTTGTTTTCTATGCAAACGTATCCGAACCTCGTATTTTAAAAAAAAAAAAAGAGTTTGAGTTTATACTAAGAATATAAGCTTTTTAAAATAGTAGTAGGAGTTTATACAGCCGTAATCAAAGCTATTCTTAGACCTCTTAGGAAGCTCTCTCCCTTAGTAGATAGCTTTCGCTGAAGGTGAGCTTTCACTCAAAGCAACGTGGTCTTGGGCTCAGATCATGCCATAATGCAGTTAGGTGCAGGCGCCACCCACGCACTGGTTATGTCTAGCTGCAAGAAGGAAAGAGACCATACGCATGCGTAAGCGTAAGCTTTTCTGAAAGCTTGCATTGCGTGGATGGGTTAATTAACCCAGACGCGATCTCTCACAAATCAGTGCTATTAAGTCCACAGCGAGTACAGGTGTATGTACGTTCCTTTTGCGACTTTGAAATTTATTGAATATATTTTTTTTGCTAACCTTGGCTTCGAGTGAACAAAAAATAGTCGAATTAACAAAAATACACGGTTGTGTCCTGTTTCTGGCTGAAAACTACGCTCCTAGCGGAGTTAAAAAGAAAAGTGAAAATTTAGATAAAAGGTATGAAAGGCTTGGTGAAACTCAAAAATTACGTAATGGTAATTTTTTTTTTGGTTATATTTTTCTATATAGTAACTAAATCTGGAAAGCGCCTGTAAAGTGCTGTTAAAAGGGAATACAAATAACCCTTCTTCTTCTGGTTCCGGCCGTAGGAAAGAAAGAAGATTTTATTTGTTTCTTCTGCGGCTAGAACCGGCGCACGTGTCGGGAAGAGCCTCGGAGCTTCCCAGATTACGTAACACCTAAACCTAACCTCAGACCAGAAAGACGAAAGAAGGAAGACCGCCAGCAAAAAGAGATCGAGTACATCATGCAGCTTAATTAAATGTTCCACTACACGCGATAGTGTACAATATGCAAAGCCCGACCGATGCTTAACAATTCAGAGATATAGTTTTAATTGAAGTTGCTACTAAGTCATCAGCATGTGTGTTAACTTTTAGTTCGTCCGCCAGGCTTGAATTTTAGAAGTCACCCATATTGTGGAGCTCAGTGCCCAAGCTGCATTTGGAGTCGGCGAAGCCCCATTTAAAACGTAGAGCATATTTCGTTGAGAGAGCTCAACAGCTGATGTTAAAAATTCAAGTTCAAGGTTAACGCACTGATAACCATGCCTTCTTGGTCTCTCTCTGCTAATCGTCATTGTCCCAAAACCTATTGATAGCAGTGCTTCTCAAACTACAAATCGAGTAAAGTTAGTTTTGTTTATCAAAGAATGCAAAAATGAAGTTGTTATATTTTGAATCTCTATCAATATAATTAGAACTAAGTTAGTTAGTATCAGAAATTTAATTGTTAAGCTTTGATCGGACTTGTGTTGGTAAGATATGAATGAAAATATGAAGTTTTAGTATTAATTTTGTTGGCATGTATATACTTATGATTATTTTTAGTCCCTACAGCTACCAGCACATCGTCATCATTGAGCTCAAGGATAACGGAGTGAGTAATGGGTTATGAACCAAGTTGAAGGTATTATTCTTAAATGGTACATACATGTCAATCTTATAATTTTTATATATCCTAAATTAGAGGTTTATCCGCATCTTACCAATATCAGTCTCTTTCGCTCTTAATAAATTTTAATGTTTAAAACCATATACATATATTACATTTAGTTGTAGGTATATCTAAACATATCTCTATATTTTCCCTCGTAATTGTTAAACAAAGACATGGTCTCAAAAATGAAGAATTTTTATATTGAATTATTAAAGCAATTTTGTTGAATTTAAAAACATGTTCTAAGTGAATCATAATTCTTCCTGAGTAGAGCCTGGAGAAGTTAAGAGGTAATATGAACATGGTCTAAATATATAAAAAAGGGGCTAATGCGACTCTTGGTTGTATTACCTAGGTAGGGTGGGTCGAGAAAAGGGAAAATACAACATCTTAATTCCCTATATCTGATAGACTCTTGTAGTGACGGTATATCGGTACATTAATAAGAAGACTTTAATGACATTAATTTGATTAGTAGGTCCTTTCGGACATTGTAGAAAAAGTGCACCTAAAAATCATTATGAATGTGTGTGTATGGCATGATAGGAAGAGTAGGAAGAACCCCGACAATCCGGCGAGCTAGCTAAGAGCAAAGCTAGAGGTGCACAATTCGAAATTCCGCCACAGTGTGTTATACTTGGACGTTTTCTCCAATAGAACTCTTGGTACCTGTCAATAACATCTAGTACAGGAAAATAAATAAACACCCACACCCTGCACATTACATAATTGGCGCCCAACACGTGGGACCAGACAGGTTTAAAGGATTATATCCCCACAGCAAGCTCATTTAAATCCCTCCAGCACAATAGTATTTAGTGTGTCCTTATTACCTTAGTTGATTAGCTTTCACCACAACTTCTGATGTATCTATGGAAATACGATCACAATTCGACAATTTGGATTGGTCGACCGAGTTATAAAGAATGGTTGATAAAGCAAGGAAACAAAAGTAGTATGGGAAGTTCTGATATGTTAATATTTCTCTTAATACCACAGTTGTAGTCTTACCTGAGAATATGCGATTATACTTAGACTAGTCTAAGTTACCGACTCAGGTATATTTACGGCAGTAGGAGATAGGGGGAGACTATTAATAAAACGAACTAGGTACAAATGGCAGTGAAAAAGGATTAAGAAAGCATTTTTTTTATGTAAATGTTGTGAACTACGATTTCTATTTCAATCACTTAATAGATCGTCCAATATTTAATAGGAGAGACTTTCTAAATAGTCATGATTCATTGCCCAAAAAGTTATTGTGGAAACATTAACAGGTACGTCGAAATGTCAATCTTCTAGATTTCACATCTGGAGTTGAACGACTACCCGAATTATTTTCATCAGTAACTCGCAATAGACCCAGTAATACCTCATTACCGATATATATACCACTACAAGAAGAAATCTTTCGTGTTTCATATTACTCTTAGACTTAAACAGGCTTGAAAAGGACGAATGAATTTTTATAAATTTTTTTTTGTAGGAGTCAAGCATTATAAACAATTAATAGGGTGACCGAAACAAAAATGTCGCGAATCCAACATACGCCGCCAAATAATACGGCACCAGGCCAAGCTGCTGCATCGTGTAGTGTTTGTAAGCAGGAGCTTAAAGAAGATCAATTGATAGCTACCACACCGTGTCAGCATTGCTTTCATAAAGAATGCATTGAGGAGTATGTAAAAACTAGAAAAAGATGTCCTACTTGCAGTTTATCCATTAGTTCTGAGCAGATAAGCGAACATGAGGGAAATAACCTATCAGTAGAATTACAGGCCGAAGCAGCCACTCGAAACGCACAGGCAGAGGGAGTACCTTTAACGAATACTACAGCTGATGATATACCAGCTAAGCAAAAGAACCAGAGAGGTGGTAGAGCCAATAGAGGACGTGGTGCATACCCAAGACGTAACATACAAACTAGATCGCAATCTAGAAGTTATTTTGATTTAGCTGAAAGTAGATTGTCTTTAGGAAGCCTGGGAAATCAGTCTATAGGTGGAGAGAGCATTGTTAACTACATACATTCAGTCATCCAAGAACAACAGAAAAACATGATGTCGGAAATCGGATCCTTGATCAAAACATCTATAGTGGAGTCTCTGCCAGCACAGATTGGCGCACTAAACCTTGACGGTAGTGATAGCCCTTCTAGAACTCAGAATCAGACTGCTGCACGCACTCTCAATTCGACGGAAGAAAGGGGAAGAAGCCGTAGAGCTGAATCCGTTGAAAATCAAGAAAGAGGAAGAAGCCGTAGTTCTGAATCCGTTGAACACCAAGAAAGAGGAAAAAGACATAGGTCTGAATCCGTTGATAGTCAAGAAATGGGAGTGACAAATGGTTTTGTAAACAATATTACTCCCGAGAAAGCCGCGAATATTTTAGTTAGTTGGCGTTTAAAGTTCGATGGATCGAAGGATTCTATGCACGTTGATGAATTCTTATATAGACTCCGCTCTTTAACAGCGCAGACATTAAATAAGGATTATTCGTTATTGTGTGCTAATTTGCACTTACTCTTCTCTTCAAAAGCAAGCGATTGGTTTTGGAGTTTTCATCGCAAAAATAAAAAATTCACTTGGAAAACGTTTTCGGCAGCATTCAGACAAAGATTTGATGATGCTAAAGACGACTTTGATTTGTGGGAACTAATAAGGAGACGGCGTCAGAGAGACAACGAATCTTTTGAGGATTACCAAACAAGTGTAGAAGAGTTAATATCTCGACTCTCTCACGAGGTCAGTGAACAAAAACTAGTTGATATCTTAAGACGCAACGTAAAGAGTTCACTTAGATATGAGTTATTACATCTCAAAATTAGCAACAGAAGTGAGTTGAGAGAAGAAGTACGAAAACACGAAAATTTTTGCCGAGATACTAATTTGTCCTTTCCTCGAACAAAATTTGGGAAGCCAAACCTCTCGGAAATTGTGAGCGATGACGAAGATCTCGTAGACGAGAGTGTCTCAGAGATACAGCGTAAAAAAATGATCTGTTGGAATTGTGAGAAAGCGGGTCACCGCTTTGACGTTTGCTTAGCAGAAAGAAGCATATTTTGCTATGGATGTGGGGCTAAAAATACTTACAAGCCCAAATGCAGCAGGTGCAGTCCCTCGGAAAACCAAAAGAGGGATGTGTCAAGCAAGTCCATCCAGACGCATCCAAGCCCCAGAACCGAATAAGTGTTTTAGTTAAAGCACTTTCGAGAAGTGGTTCAGAACGGATGGACGACTCAAAAGTAGATTCGCAAAAACAGACTACAACCATTACAAGCCATATTACAACAACAATCAAAAACAATAGAAAATACCAAGAAGCAGAGACAAGTAAGCCAGGTGATATTTGGCTCAAGCCTAAACGTTCGACTCTAAGGCTCCGAAAATTTTGGAAAAAGGTAAAGGAAGATCGGAAAAGACTCATTTCCGCAATAGTTATGAGCTCCGACGACCGATTGTTTATTGACATAAATATTGAAGGTCAAATATTTAAGGCCTTATTAGACTCAGGTGCTACCATATGTTGCTTAGGCGGGAAAGCAGCTAAGTCCCTGTTAGAGCACTCTAAAGCTAAGAAGTGCTCAGGAAATATAAGAACAGCCAGTAATGAAGTTTGTCCCGTCGTGGCAAAATTAAGCGTTCCCATTCAATTTCGTGGTAAAACCAACGAAGTTGAATTCTTTGTCATCCCTAGCTTGAAGCAAGATGCCTATCTAGGCATTAACTTCTGGAAGGACTTTGGTCTATTATCTAAACTCCCTATTGAAAATCCAATAATAAATGAATTAGATACTGGCAAAGAAGCCGTTCATAGCCCCAAAATGCATGTCCTCAGCACTTCTCAAAAAGATAGACTAGAAGCAGTCATTAATACATTTCCCTCGTTTGAACGAGAAGGCTTAGGCCACACTAGTCTAATCGAACACTCCATTATAATGGAGACAAGCACACCAGTCAAACAGCGTCACTGGCCGGTTTCTCCTGCCAAGGAAAAGGCAATGTTTGAGGAGGTTGAGAAAATGCTAGTTCTCGGAGTAATCGAGCCTTCCAACAGTCCTTGGAGCAGTAATTGCGTCCTAGTCAAGAAAGGAATTAAAAACAGGCTGTGCCTAGATTCGAGGGAGATTAATAAATATACTCGCAAGGACGCTTATCCTCTTCCTCATATAGACGGAATTTTAAGCAGATTACCACCTGCAAAATTCATAACTGGACTCGACATGAAGCACGCTTATTGGCAGATACCGCTAGAAGAGTCTTCACGTCCCTATACAGCCTTCACAGTCCCCAATCGTCCATTATACCAATACAAGGTAATGCCGTTTGGCCTAACTAATGCAGCCCAAACTTTATGTAGGCTTATGGACCAGGTTATTCCGGCTCATTTACGTACTCGAGTATTCGTGTACTTGGACGACCTATTGATACTGTCTGAAGATTTTGATTCCCATTTGGTCCTGCTTCAAGAAATAGCATTGTATTTACGCAAAGCTAACCTGACCATCAACATTGCGAAATCAAACTTTTGCATGCGTGAGATCAAGTATCTCGGGTTTCTGATCGGGCATGGTCAATTAAAAACTGACCCGGACAAAATAAAAGCCATAATAGACTTCCCTGTTCCTAAAACGGTTAAACAAGTCAGACGATTTCTCGGAATGGCTGGATGGTATCGTCGTTTCGTAGACAACTATGCCGCTATTAGCTTTCCATTAACAGAGCTATTAAAGAAACCGAAATCCATTGTGTGGACAGTCGAAGCTGAAAAGGCATTCCAACAACTGAAAAACTGTTTGACTTCTGCTCCAGTTTTAGTCACCCCAATTTTTACCAAACCATTTCTGCTTTTATGCGATGCTAGTACGTTCGGCTTAGGTTGTGTGCTAGTTCAGAAAGATAAAAACGGTGAGGAGTTACCAATTGCTTTCATGTCAGAGAAGCTTTCGAAGGCCCAAAGGAACTACTCGGTAACTGAGTTAGAATGCCTAGCAGTAATAAAGGGCATCAAGAAATTCCGAGCCTACATAGAAGGCCAAGATTTTGAGGTCGTAACGGACCATGCTTCTCTGCAATGGCTCATGAGACAAAAAGACCTCTCGGGTCGACTAGCCCGTTGGGCTATTAAATTACAAGGGTTCGCATTTAAAATAACTCACCGGAAAGGTTCGCAAAATGTGGTGGCCGATGCCCTTTCACGCCAGAACGAAGTAGTTTTGGCCGAAATAGCCGATCAAGGACCTATAGTAGATCTTAATTCAGAGGAATTCAAATCTATAGAATATACCGACTTAATAGAGCACATAGGCTCCAATCAATCGAAGTTACCGGATTTAAAAATAATCGATGGGTTAGTTTATAAACGAACTTCACCCGAATCAGTAGACGAATCTAAAGAAGAAACATCTTGGAAATTGTGGGTACCCTCAAGTTTAACTCAAGAAGTTATTTCTCGAGCGCATGATCCACCAAATGCGGCTCACAGTGGTACAGGCAAAACAATTGAAAAGATTAAGCGATACCTTTTTTGGCCCAGGATGGTTGTACAAATACGTGAATACGTAGCTCGTTGTGACGTGTGTCGTGAAACGAAAAGTCCGAATATAGTACTAAAACCTCCCCTGGGTAAGCCTATGATATCGGAACGTCCATTTCAAAAGCTTTATATGGACCTTCTTGGACCATATCCTAGGTCAAAAAGTGGTCATATCGGGCTTCTCATAATCGTTGACCATCATACTAAGTTTCATTTCTTGTGCCCCCTGAAGAAGTTCACTTCTAACAAAAATTTGTGACTACCTTGAAAACACCCTATTTTGCACTTTTGGTGTCCCCGAAACCATTCTCACGGATAATGGTTCCCAATTTGTTTCGGGTACATTTGAAGCCTTTTTAACTCGATTTGGGGTTTTGCATAAATGCACAGCAATATATTCGCCACAGGCAAACGCCAGTGAGAGGCTCAATAGGCCATACTGGCGGCTATTCGGGCATATATAGGTCGAGACCATTCAAATTGGGATGTTAGGTTGCCAGAAATTAGTGCAGCCTTAAGGGCTAGTGCACACCAAAGTACTGGTTATTCCCCCTACTTTTTGGCCTTTGGACAAAACATGGTTCTGAATGGAAAAGATTATGAACTCCTTCGTCGCTTAAAATTGTTGTCTGACGATACGAAAATTGATCCCTCAGACGCGCTTCAAACTATTCGTCATGCAGCTCAACAGAATATAGCGGAGTCGCACGAGAGAAACGCAAACAGATACAATCTGCGTAGCCGAAAGATACAGCTTAAAGTCGGTGACAAAATATTCGCTCGAAACTTTTGTCAAAGTAACGCAATTAAGAAATTTAGTGCTAAACTGGCCCCAGTCTTTATACCGGCTAAAGTATCGCGTAAGATAGGTACCTGTTATTATCAATTAATGGAGGAATCGGGTAAAAACTTGGGCGTCTATCGTCTTAAAGATATTCAATTAAGCCAAAAGAAAAGCGTCCTTCTTCAGTTGATGTTTCACTAGTGACCACTAGCTTTCCATCAACTGTGTTGTAGTGGCCGTTTCGAATTAACAAAGAAAAAAGCAGTTTGAGTTCTACTACTAAGAATATAAGCTTTTTAAAATAGTAGTAGGAGTTTATACAGCCGCAATCAAAGCTATTCTTAGACCTCTTAGGAAGCTCTCTCCCTTAGTAGATAGCTTTCTCTGAAGGTGAGCTTTCACTCAAAGCAACGTGGTCTTGGACTCAGATCATGCCATAATGCAGTTAGGTGCAGGCGCCACCCACGCACTGGTTATGTCTAGCTGCAAGAAGGAAAGAGACCATACGCATGCGTAAGCGTAAGCTTTTCTGAAAGCTTGCATTGCGTGGATGGGTTAATTAACCCAGACGCGATCTCTCACAAATCAGTGCTATTAAGTCCACAGCGAGTACAGGTGTATGTACGTTCCTTTTGCGACTTTGAAATTTATTGAATATATTTTTTTTGCTAACCTTGGCTTCGAGTGAACAAAAATAGTCGAATTAACAAAAATACACGGTTGTGTCCTGTTTCTGGCTGAAAACTACGCTCCTAGTGGATTTAAAAAGAAAAGTGAAAATTTAGATAAAAGGTATGAAAGGCTTGGTGAAACTCAAAAATTACGTAATGGTAATTTTTTTTGGTTATATTTTTCTATATAGTAACTAAATCTGGAAAGCGCCTGTAAAGTGCTGTTAAAAGGGAATACAAATAACCCTTCTTCTTCTGGTTCCGGCCGTAGGAAAGAAAGAAGATTTTATTTGTTTCTTCTGCGGCTAGAACCGGCGCACGTGTCGGGAAGAGCCTCGGAGCTTCCCAGATTACGTAACACCTAAACCTAACCTCAGACCAGAAAGACGAAAGAAGGAAGACCGCCAGCAAAAAGAGATCGAGTACATCATGCAGCTTAATTAAATGTTCCACTACACGCGATAGTGTACAATATGCAAAGCCCGACCGATGCTTAACAATTCAGAGATATAGTTTTAATTGATGTTGCTGCCAAGCCACCCAAGCATGTGTCTTAACCTTTGGTTCGTCCGCCAGGCTTAAATTTTAGAAGTCACCCATATTGTGGAGCTCAGTGCCCAAGCTGTATTTGGAGTCGGCGAAGCCCCATTTAAAACGTAGAGCATATTTCGTTGAGAGAGCTCAACAGCTGATGTTAAAATTTCAAGTTCAAGGTTAACGCACTGATAACCATGCCTTCTTGGTCTCTCTCTGCTAATCGTCATTGTCCCAAAACCTATTGATAGCAGTGCTTCTCAAACTGTGTTTGGTTATGCTCAATAGAATCGAGTAAAGTTAGTTTTGTTTATCAAAGAATGCAAAAATGAAGTTGTTATATTTTGAATCTCTATCAATATAATTAGAACTAAGTTAGTTAGTATCAGAAATTTAATTGTTAAGCTTTGATCGGACTTGTGTTGGTAAGATATGAATGAAAATATGAAGTTTTAGTCTTAATTTTGTTGGCATGTATATACTTATGATTATTTTTAGTCCCTACAGCTACCAGCACATCGTCATCATTGAGCTCAAGGATAACGGAGTGAGTAATGGGTTATGAACAAAGTTAAAGGTATTATTCTTAAATGGTACATACATGTCAAACTTATAATTTTTATATATCCTAAATTAGAGGTTTATCCGCATCTTACCAATATCAGTCTCTTTCGCTCTTTATAAATTTTAATGTTAAAAACCATATACATATATTACATTTAGTTGTAGTTCTATCTAAACATATCTCTATATTTTCCCTTGTAATTGTTAAACAAAGACATGGTCTCAAAAATGAAGAATTTTTATATTGAATTATTAAAGCAATTTTGTTGAATTTAAAAACATGTTCTAAGTGAATCATAATTCGTCCTGAGTAGAGCCTGGAGAAGTTGAGAGGTAATATGAACACGGTCTAAATATATAAAAAAGGGGCTAATGCAACTCTTGGTTGTATTACCTAGGTAGGGTGGGTCGAGAAAAGGGAAAATACAACATCTTAATTCCCTATGTCTGATAGACTCTTGTAGTGACGGTGTATCGGTACATTAATAAGTAGACTTTAATTACATTAATTTGATTAGTAGGTCCTTTCGGACATTGTAGAAAAAGTGCACCTAAAAATCATTATGAATGTGTGTGTATGGCATGATAGGAAGAGTAGGAAGAACCCCGACAATCCGGCGAGCTAGCTAAGAGCAAAGCTAGAGGTGCACAACTCGAAATTCCGCCATAGTGTGTTATACTTGGACGTTTTCTCTATTAAAACTCTTAGTACCTGTCAATAACATCTAGTACAGGAAAATAAATAAACACCCACACCCTGCACATTACAGTATTTATAAGTTCTCTTTGCTTTCACATAATTTCAGCAAGATTTATCAAAATCGGGCAACTATATAGTATAGCTGCCATACAAAAGAAAGATCTGAAAGAACTCTTAGTATGAAAGACTGTTGTAAATGTAATGAACAATCGGGCAACACTTGTAATATCACTTGTACTCAGATCACTTGCTCTCATTAAATCAGTCACCATATTACACTCGAGCTGCGCTGACGTACTTATTTCAACAGGTATGGGCCTATGCCACGTGATTTAAAATTTATTGAATAATTTAATGTACAATGTCTGCTATGAATTTTCCTTTCGAGAAACTGCGCGGCGGCGAAAACTTCGATGTTAAGGGCTGCTGGAATGTCGTAGAAAAAGGTGTTGCAGCTGATGCGGTAAAAGAAAAAGAGTTTGATGAACGTGGGATGGCTGAGTTCACTCTTATGATTGACCCCGGTAATTTTGCTCACATCGCCTGTGCCAAAACCGCCAAGGAGGCATGGGACGCGCTCTTGAAAGTGTACGATGACAGTGGTTTGACTCGGAAGGTGGAATTGCTAAAGCGGTTGGTACAACTGAGGCTAAAACATCTTTCGTCAGTTCAAGACTACGTTGTACGACTTCTACGAAATGGTCATGACGTCCATCAAAGTACGTACCGCTGGCTTAAACATAGATGACAAAATAACTGCATCATTAATGCTTGCTGGTTTACCAAATGAATACAAAGCCCTTGTGCTGGCTGTGGAAAATTCCAAGGCAAAATTAACTGTCGACAACGTAAAGCAACTGTTATTGCAAGACGCAAAATTCGATAATGGAATTGAGGGAATTGATAATGTACACGAAGAGCGCGAAAAGAAACGATCGATCGATACCAAAAAAGAATGTGCAAAAAACAGTTACTTGTTATAGTTGTGGTGGTCATGATCATCTGCGCAGAGAATGTCCAACTAACAATGAAGAATGGCGAACGACTACAGAAAGTGCATCATTGTTGGCGAACTCGCACAGAAAAGGGCACGACGAAGAAAGCGTTTGGTACATAGATTCTGGCGCAACATCACACATGACAAATAACCGAAAAATATTGAAAAACGAAGAAAAAACCAGGCATAAGAACGTAATGACGGCAAACAGAGAAACTATGAGAGTGCATAGAGTTGGCACTGTAAATGTTCTGCTAGAAGTGGGAGACAGAATAACCAACAGCAACATATGTGATGTTGAGTATGTTCCAGAGCTGTGCGCAAATTTATTGTCGGTTCGTCAAATCACTAAAAAAGGAAAAATAGATGTCTTTGAAGGCGATCACTGCAGGATTTTCGACAAGGGCACTCTAATTGACACCGGATACGTACAAAATGATCTATATAGACTGAACTGTAAACCGTCAGTCTCTGGGGCAACTATGTTGGCAACCGGCAGTTTTGACCTGTGGCATCGATGGATGGGCCATATATGCTGTGAGAGCCTGGATCGAGTAAAGAATTCATCTAGTGGCATCAAGTTCAATGGGATCAACCGAAGTGCTTGTTAAATATAAGGTTGTCAAAAAGTATTGCGGTATTTTTATTGAATTTTCAATTGTTCATAAAATTGGTTATAATAATGCGATTTAAGTCAAATATGCGCCGTTTTGTTCGATGACGAGTTCCCAACGAGATGCCAACTTCATAATGCCCCTCTTATAGAAGCCCGCTTCCCTATTGGCAAAAAAACTGACAGGCATATATCACGCTCCAAGGGTATATAAACTTGGGTCGATCCGAAGTAAGCTTCCCTCTATTTTTTTATTTAAAATAGTATTTAACAGAGCTCGCAAATAACAGTTGGGCGTTTTTCGTGTTCCAAAAATAACTGTTATATAAGGTCCCTTTGAGCAATGAGTCAGAGATGAACCGTTCCGTCGTCTTTTGAATAAATCGGTCTGCGTTCATAGAACCACCAATTTTATTCGAAAGCGAGCGAGGAAAATTAAAGTCTTTTTCATTTGTATGCGGGTAAGGGGTTCGTTTGGGCATAGAAGCCAAAATCAAACAAAAACGAGAAAGGCAAAGCTAACATCGTCTGCACCGAAGTTCTGATACACTCAAAAAAGCTTGTCTCAACGGCTAGCGACTTCGACCAAACTTCGCAGATCAGCTTAAAAACATGCAATATTACCCATGACCGTGTTTGAGTATACCTAAGCTTTAAACATTTTAAGTAGTGTATTTAAACGATTTTAAATATTTTCAACATTATTAAATTCTTGATTTTTTAAAAATGTTTATTTATTTTAATGCTTTTATTAGCAATTATTTCCGATGACTCCGATGAAAACGAAAATTGTGGTCGGTTTGCGGAACTTGGAACAGCAATCAACTCGATGTGCGGCAATTCCACTCGTGTTCGGAATAGGCCCGAATATTTTTTGATAAAACTTCGACATAAGTAACGTCGCGTTGAACGTTAGGAACTAAATATAAAAACTAATTGACCTGATGGCAGACCCTCTACAATAACAATTCAATTCAAATTGGCTATCCCCCTGCCTCCAAACCTCTCGACTCTATCCCCTCGCCACATGAAAGTGAGTCGTTCTCTCTTATGCTCACTTCAAACGAAGTACTATGCCAAATCTTAAATCTGTAGGATAAGCAGTTTTGGATGTGGATTGATAACACAGAGCGACAATTTTCAACTTTTTTTCAAAACTACAAAACTACACTATGCGGAATCGATAGTGGTACGGTATGGTATGGACCCTCAAAGTTTTTGAAATTGGGTGTGACAACAAAAAAAAAGGTGTCATTAATTGTGGGTAAACAGCTCATTCTGTTTTGGTGATAACTGCAAACTGTCTCTATCAAAGTTGTAGCTGATAGTCCGCAGAATAAACTTTTCTTACAAAGGTTTTTAAAATATTCATGTTTTCTGGGAGTATTTCTAGCCAAACGCTGATAGTTATTTACTCAGTTCGGGTACCACTATCGATTCCGCATAGTGTAGTTTGGTAGTTTTTTTGACTGTTGCACTGTGTAACATGTCAGTCACACTTTTCAAGTGAATAATTATGGTGCCTTATAGTCCATTAATATTTAGACAGACATGACTAATTTCAACGAGATACAGCCCTTAAAAAATTGACTTTTGTTCTCCCACAAATATTATAATATATATAATATAATTGGACCAATATTATGGGGCTAATGCTCCTTCAGATTACACCGTGAAATATTGGTTTCGAGAGTTTAATGCTAGCCGAATGCCGAATGTCCGCACCAAAATACGTGAAATGGTGTTGGTTGACCGCAAAGAGAATGTGCCTGAACTAGCAGATGCCACAAGGATTAGTACTGAGTAAAAACGTAAAATTGGCTATACAGCCCCAAAGGGGCCAAGCCAAGCTTCTCTCAATCTCGTGGCGTGTGTGTTTTAAATTTTTCTCACAAGAGAAAGGGACCTACAGTTTAACACCGAATCCGAACGGCAAAGTTTGAGAATTTGCTTTTTCATGGCTATTATCTTCACATCTGGCGACAATTGCTGGTGAAGGTGACCGGATGTGTAAAAACTATTATCCAAAGAAAGAAAAAAACTTTAATTATTAGATGTTCCGAGGCGGGATCGAACTCATGACCTCCCGTCCAGGAGTCCAGCACACTAACCGCTGGACCACACACAGCCACGTTAGTACTTAATGCACTCTCCATATTTTGGGCGAGATTCCGCATAAGAAGAAGTTATCTTGCCGCTGTGTGTCGCGCATGCTGATTTGGGACCAAAGGCACAAGCATCGCAACCATTTTTTTTAATTGGCTTCCTTAGACTGTTATCTTTTCAGAAACGCAAAAAAATCAACAAAAAGTTCAGCTAGCGCGAGATCATCGACGCCGCGGAGGAAATCCGAAATTACTTTTCGGACGGGATCAAAAAGTTAGAAAATCGCTGGATTAAGTGTGTCGATCTAAATGGGGACTTGATTAAGATTGATAATGTATACCTTCAGGTGTCATTTTTTAGGGGTTTACATAAAATTAAATTACACAAAAACTATAAGTGAATAGAAATATTAATTATACTGAAGCACTGAACGTATCCTCGATTTCAAAGCTCAGCCTACCCACTTCACTTATACAAGAGACACTTTACTTGATGTATTCTTCGTAAAAAATCGTAATAAAGTTCTTTTATACGACCAACTCTCTGCAACCGCTTTCACGAAACATGATCTCATCTTCTTATCATATCACATAGGCTTACGACGTTCTGACTACTCCATAACATACAGAGACTATAAAAACATTGAATATTCACAGCTCTCATATGACGTTTACTGGGGTAACTGGGATATCATCTTTTCTTTAACAAGCGTGAACGACCAATTACACCAAATAAACATAAATATTCAGTACTTGTAAAATAAAGTATGCCACTTAGACACAAGCTAGTAAAAGCGATTCAAAACCCATGGTTCAATGACGACTTAAAACGGTGTATTTTAAATCGTGATAGAGCCTACCATATGTGGAAGCGGTACAAAACAGCATTTCTTGATAAAGAGTATACTATCCTAAGAAAAAAAGTCATCCTTATGCACAACTTAGCGAAACGCAATTATTACACCTCAAAACTTTTGTCTGCAATATCAGACAAAAAATTATGGAAAGATATCAAAAATCTTGGTGCGGGAAAAACAAGGCCGGAAATGGCCAATAATTTTGACGCAAATGGTCTTATATAGTTAGCTTTTAATAATTGTGATTGTTGCTTTAATTTTGTTTGTGGTAACCAATGTGATGTTCTAGATGCAATATTAAAAATCAAATCAAATGCTGTAGGGCTAGACTAAATTGACCCCAAATTTATAAAAATCCTCTTACCAAAATATCGTGCATATAACACACATATTTAATAATGCATTAATGACATCTACTTTCCCACCAGGCGATTCTAAAAGCCAATAACGATTACCGACCCACATCAATCCAATCCATCAATACCATCCAATCCTATCCTAAAATGTATGCAGATGACGTCCAAACCCATTAACAGTAGGTTTTACACTTATTGCAATGTTATCATGGGATGACCATATAAGTACCGGGAAAACATATGCTCTACTTCCTGCACAAAATAATTAACTCCGGTGAACCTACCAGTTTAAAATGCTTAACTTTGCTTCTTCTCATAGTACAAAAAATTTAATCCACATCTGACTTTCAGTTCTTCCCTAATGCTATTCGAATTTAAAACAATTAGAAGCGCGTCCTTATTTCAAAAATCGATTTAAAACTACCTACAGCAATCATTTTCGTTTTTTGTTCCTTTCTCTGTTGTTCTACGGCTAACTTCTTGCTTTGCAGTCAAGTATTTGCACTCAGAACCGAAACTGTACCGGTACAATGATTTGGTTCTTTTCATTCCCGGATACCAGTATACAAACAATAAAAAATATCGGTTCCGGTACCGGTTGCGGTTCTAAGTTTTAATCGGTTCTTTCGGTATACGGTTCCGGTTTGATGCCCTGGTTTTCGATTGCACAAAGGCGGGCTATTTAGCTTACATGCGAAATAAGTGTGCATTTATGTAAACTAAATTCGCGATTATCAAAATCACATTAATTTTTTTGTCTACACTCTTGCAATTCTTGAACTAATTAAACGCTCGTAGCGGTTTCGCAGCAGAACCTCGTATACAAATTTTACAACGATTGACCGCTGGCCATGTGTATGCGACTTTATACTGAGTTCTTCCACTGTGCATACGAAAAGGACAGACAGCTAACACTAAGCAGGAAGCGAACATGAAAAAAAAAATTAAGGGAGAGATCGCAAATAAATGCATACTTTTGTTTGTTTTTGTTTCGGTTTTTTCACAAAGAAACACACGCACAGACGTCAGAAATAATATCTGTTGTTACGGACGTTAACGTGGAAAACAAAAAAGGTTTTCTATCCAAGACCCATTTTCCCACCGATGGTTCCTATGGCAGCTATAAGATATAGTCATCCGATTTTAACAAAATTTTGCAAAACTGCTTGAAAGCATGTAATATTAGTATTGGTCGAGTTCTTATTACAGCTATAAGGTATAGATTATAAGAAAAAGAAGATTCTGCGCAAATTTTCAGCTCGGAAGATTTAAAACTGAGAGGCTAGTTTGCGTGGAAACAGATAGACAGACAAACGGACGGACAAAGCTCTATCGACTCAGCTCGTTGCTCTTCTATGCGTTGCAACCGTCTAAAAATACCTCAGAAAAAAAACTGTACAGGTAAAATGTTTAGGTTTTTTCCGTTTGAAAATATCGTATCTCAGATAGATACCAAAGATAAAAAAGGTCAAACAAAGAGTATTTTTCAAACGGCGATGTTTAATGAAGTAAACTACCGTTTAACATTATTTATATTTACGTATGTATATTTCGTCGCAGACTTGAAAAAAGTAACGCGTTGAGAAACGATCTGTAAAACAAGTTTGATCGAACATTTGCAAGTGTATTAAGACTTCGGTCTGGACGAATTTAGCTTACCCTTCTTCTTTTTAAAGACTTGTTTTTTTTTTAATAGACGAGATGTGCTCCTCATGCATTACAATTACGTGTTAAAGCAAAGAGACTGCTTTGGCAGAGTATTTGCAAGTCTTCATTTATCTGCTTTATTGGTTGTGTTGCTCTTTGAAGTTCTACCTTTAGCTGGAAGCTTTAATTGAGCCAACATTGCTTTGGCAAATAAAGAGTTTTTTTGCTAGAGAAAGTGTTGGTCAATCTTAATGAAACTGCACCGGTTTTCAAAAAGGCTAAAACGGCAAAAACAGAATTGCAAAAATAAAATTTAGACATATAAAGGCGAATAGGCGATAGTTGGATCCGGGAAAGAAGGTCGAATTATAACAAATGGCAAAATAAAAGGCAAAAATTTGGACTGATAAAAAATTTAGTTTTTGGCAAATGTTAACTGTTGGTTTGGCTACGACTTACTGTTGAACAAATTTAAGTGTAATTTGGACCGTAAACGAGAGTAGTACAAACGTTGCAATTCTTAATAAGAAAAGATTGAGTTTAAATACCGATATGCTCAAACGGTGGGAAAAAATAATTTTAGTGAATTATAATATAATAATAATTTTGGTGAAACTGGTTTTACCTAAAAGATAGATCAATGTTGTTCTAAGGCAATTGCTTGAATAACGGCAATTATGGCAGCTAAAAGATATTGTCATCTATATTTGATCAAAACTTGCAAATCTATGTGAAAGCATATAATATTAATAATTGCTAAGTTGGGAGACGTTAACATTAAAACAAAAAAGATTTTCTCACTAAAATCACTTTTCGGCTGATAGTTCCTATGGCAGCTATAAGATGTAGTCATCCGACTTTAACCAAAACTTGCAAATCTGTGTGAAATCATGTAATATTAATAACTGACATACTGACACACTGACATATTATCAACCCACAGCCTGAACGGCTTATACTACAGGTTCGAGATTTGGCATAGACCTTCGTTTAGTTATGCAGGCGCGCTCTGTTTTGGTTGCCGCATAATAAAGACACATAGGTACACATGCTTAAATACCCTGTAGTTCGGGAGGTCGCCGGCCGGCTGGAGAATGTCAGCCGGATTCTGGCTCCGGCTGCCGGCCCCCATACCAGCTCTCATACCAGATTTTATATGGGATGTCATGAAATCCGGACACCGCCGCCAGAGGTCAGACAAAAGTGACCAGCCGAGCGGAAGGCTGTTTGGGTAAGCCTTATGGCGGGCGGTATGGACTATACATAAACCAGGAGGTTTTATCACTCAAAAGACCAAAGAAAAATATATATTTCGTTTTTTCACTCTTATTTATTAATTTGTTTCTTCTATACATTAGCATCAACCACCGCAACATCACAACACATCTTTAGAATGTGTTGAAAGAACTCTGAAATTTTTTTTTTTTTATAAATATACCTTTACTGGGATTTGAACTCGAGACCGTACGCTTGTCAGTCGAATGCTCTAGCTCAGTGCTACTGTTGCTAAGATCAAAAGCCGAACTAAATGTGCTTTATATATTTGAAATATTTTATAAAGTTCTCATTTAAAAATTTCTTACCATAAGCGTTGTATACGCACATCTACTTATTTAACTTTAATCAGGAAACGTAAAGATTGTGCATTCGCACTTAAAAAAAATTATAATTCGTGTCGACTGTCTGACGCGTCTGCTGATTTAGATTCTGCAGAGTCGGGTAGACGATTGTCGGCGGATAAAAACCGCAAAGTACCGACTGCTTAACGCTAAATGCACATGTCCTCACGATATATTCGTTATTGACCGTTCTAGAATTTGGCAGCTTGAATTGGGGGGGATGGTGCTTCGGTCTTGGTGTCATAACCATATACACATGCTTCTTCATCAGCTATGACTCTACTAAGCGTCATACTAAAGAAGAAAAATTGTACGATGATATCTGTCCAAAAGATGCAATAAGTGCAAAGTGGTTGATCATGTCTTCATAGATATATATGTTGAGAGAAGGTGTACCAACATAAAACGAGAGCGTAAGTTAAAGTCTGCTCTAACCGACTTTGATATACCCGTTATTCATGAAAAAACATTTTTAACAGTGTTCCTGCGTTCCTTAGGGTGAACATTCGAAAAATATGCAACATTTTTTTAGCTCGGCTATTTATCACTTTTTTGCTCATAACTTGAGAACCGCTCATCCGATCTTTATCATTTCTTCGGCAAATCAATACATATTACGAATGACTAACTATCTCTGGAAGGAACAAGTCATCTATCTTCAAAACTGCGGGAGATATAACTTTTTTTCCAAATTGCGGGGGCGGGAGGGGGCGTGGCCAAAATTTGAAACAAACTTGATCTGCGTGCAGATAAAAGAAGCATTTGTCCCATACATGTCAAACCTCTATCTCTTACCATCTCTGAGATCTAGGTGTTCATACAGACAGACGAACGGACGGACGGACAGACGGACAAGTCTATATCACCCTTTTTACTCTACGAGTAACGGGTATAAAAATAGTATCCCGCCAAATTTAAAAGTTGGTCTTTTTTAACAAACCTTATTTATCTCTCTGCCATTTCCATCATATGACGGTTCCAAATCATCCAAATCAGTAAAGGTCTTAAGTTCTATCTTTGGGAATCAACAAGGGGAAACGACATATAATTTGCAAACTTTAGAAATTGCCAAATGGTTAACAAAAATGTAGCTGTTTGTGGTGCAGCAGGAAGTGTGTTTGCCTTCTGTGCGGAAGGTTGAGGTTTCGATCCCGCCTAGGAACATCTAATAAAAAGTTTTTCTTTCTTTAAAAGCTTTTACACAACCGCGTTCTTACATTTTCTGTGTACACTCTGGTATTGCTGTACGCATTGGTCTGGCTAATGGGTATTCTTAACAGACTTGCCGGGTGGTTAACGCAAATGGCCACTCCGATGGTTGTCCCATATCGCTTGGCGGATAGCTGACATTTCAAGTATAAGTTCTGATATTGCTGTGCGGATCGGTCAGTCCGATGTTTACCGTTAGCCGAATGCCGGACGGTTATCCGAAAATGTGCTGGCGCATGGCTGTTCCGAAATAGCCTGGCGGATGGTTGGCATATTATGTATAACCTCTGGTATTGTTGTTCCGATCGGCCTGTCCATTGGGTTACCCTTAGCTGAATGCCGGGTGGTTAATGGTAAATGGCCTGGCCGATGGCAGTCCCAAAACTGCCTGGCGGCTGGCTGACAATTTGTGTGCGAACGTCTGGCGTTGCTGTGCTGATCGGCCAGTCCGATGATAACCCCTTAGCAAACTGACGGATGGTTGACTTAAATTGTATAAGCGTCTGGGGGTACTGTGCCAAACGGGTCACCGGATGCTTTGCTTTTGGCAGCACCCGACACCCGGTAGTTACATACTCTCATACTGCGTTGATTTACATAAATTGATCAGAAAAGAATAACCTAGAGATTTATTATTAAGCAGATGTATATAGGAGGTGCGCACTTATAAATATAATGTCCCTTGACCCTAAATTCACTACATAGTCCTTAGGAAGAAGAATATACTAAAGTCTGTTCAGCATTCACAAGTCAGAAAGGGAATAAATTTTAATCCTGAAATTTATGAGCGACTTGAAAATTTGGTTGTCTCCCTTACGACGGGACGGAATAGAATTTAATACGTGTACAGGCCACTGCATTTTCCACGCCTTACTTAATCCTGTTTTCCCAGATTGATTTGTTTTAATCAACCGTAAACTCGAAACTGTCTAAAAATTATGCTAATGAAGCCAATGATATTAAAACAGAATTTGCAAAAATGCATATAAACGGCGATCCAAGGCTTCGTTGGTATAACTAAAAATGCAGATCGGTCTATGTGTATCTCTAAGGCAGGGGCGCCCACAGCCATTGCGCATGACACGCATATGTTGTTGTCGTACGCAACGGAATAGCCTGCGCGTACAGACTTTGCGCATGCCATAAGCCAACAAAAAGAAAAAACCAAATTAAATGCATGCTCTGCGTTTTGTTGTTGCCGCGCTCAGACCTGCAACAACAACATCATATGTGCATCTCCTCTCTCTCTCCGATGTCTCTCGCAAACTTGAATGCAACAACAAATTGCTTATGCGTACGGCCAAACGCTTTTCGCTATCGAGGCAGATCTGCGTAGCAACGACCACTCACACACACAAACAAAAATCGGGTTTCTCTTTCTCTCTCGTATTGTTGTTATAGCTTGAAATATATTTATTTAGTGCATTTTTATTAGTTTTGACGCACTGGTAAGCTCGTTCTGGGCACCCCTGCTCTAAGGTAACAATTGTGATGACTTTCTTTAGCTTTAGTGAATTTTCCAAAATTTTAGTTCTCATCGTTTTTTAACCAGCAACAGATGTAGCTGTGCGTTGTAAGTATAAAAGTCCACCTTAAACGCACAATGGACGTGATCCAGAAAATTGGATATAAGGTGTTGCTACCTAATGCCTCTACTTTCACAATTTATTGGTCTACTTCCCAGGCTCTTCTGAGTGTTCCACGGTCATAAGTAATAATATTATTATTATATTATTTTGAAACCTAATCGAAGCCGGAACGAAAACCAGAGAACCGCAACCGATCCAATTTGATTGTTGCCGTAACCGAAACTGATATTGGTTGTTATTTTTCAATCCAAGTTAAAAACCCACTTAAACAATATTTTGGAACTATCGCTATAATGGCATTTTTATGATAGTCATCAGATTTTGTTCTATATAGGCTTTGCCCTGGCCCGAGAGATTATACGGACTAGTCTCAGAATAGCTTTCTTCTGCCTGTTTCATATATTTTCTCAATCCCATTATGTCTTTGTCTGATTGGTACAAGGTATAAAAATGACTAATGACATCGATTCTTTTACTTACATAGAGCACAATACAGCATTGTATAAAATCATCAAAGAGAATGGTGCCCCGACCAAACCGATCGAATTTCCGTAGTAAGATATCTACAAGGTGGTCCGACAAACGATATCCAAACGATGTTAGTGCTGTCTTAAGTTCCACTTTGTCAATGTTGCCCGAGTTGTCCCTGTCAAATGACCGGAAGCAATTTTGCCAATCAGTCACATATTTCCACAACGCCCCAAAATCCTGGAACGACACTGTTCCCCGGTTCTCGCGATCAAACATGCCTATCATTAGTCGGACTGTTTCTGGGTTGAATGCGGACCAGGTGCCATTGGAAAGAGCCACTTGTAATTCATCGGCCGAGATGTGCCCACTCCTATCTTTGTCAACTCTGAAAAACAAAAACAATTATTTGTTCATTAAGAATTAGTCTTGCAGTGCTTACCTTTGGAATACATCCCAAAGAAATTGTTGATCTGGCATTCCAGCTTGTTGATACGACATGGATTTGATTAAATATTTGTTTAACTTCTATATCTGTAGGTTAATCAAGCAAAACTCCAGCAGAAAATTCTGACTCACAAGGCAAATGGGAATATTCCGATAACGACACCATTGATGACTTTTATAATTTAATCGATATCTCTATCGCTTTTTGATAGAGGCATTCATGCAAGTGATTTATAGTACATTTTCACCATCACTTGCGATCTAACGCGAGTTTTCAAGCAAATGTGAAGGGAAGAAGAACAGAACTACCGATTTTACCACATATTTTTATTTTATAAAAATTAAATTTATTTTTAATCTATACATATACATATATTCAAGTGAAAGATTGTGTGTGTGTCTATTTATTTTGTCCCAATGGACGTCTAAACCGCTGAGCCGATCTTGACGAAATTTTCACAGTATGTTCATAGCGATCAGGAAAGAGTCTGAGTATCTCAAGTCTGTGTATGGTCAAAAACAACGTGAAATTATCAAAATTATAAAGTCTATATATAAGACAGCGGATTTTATGCAACTTTTTAAGTAAAGGCAGATTAAGGTGAAAATTTGGATTTTGAAAACTTCATATTCAATATATGCATATGCAAAATATGTTAAAAAATATATACAAAATATGAAAAAAATATGCAAAATATGTAAAAAATATGCAAAATATTTGAAATGTATAATAAATAAAAATTATTATAACGGTTAAATAGAAATTGAAGACCGAACGATCAAAAAATCGCGAAAGTTTAACATTTTCTTATAAGCATTTAATGGCCCATTACCGCAAAATTTGCCAAAATTTCATATGAGTATTCAAAAAACCGCTGGCGTTGGCAAATGAAAGGTGTATATTGAACGTTCTAAAATATTGGAATATTTTTACAATTTTCATAAGAGCTAAGATTATTATGAAGATTTAATAAACGGCAATGGTAAACGAGTAAATACTGTAAATTTACATTTGAGTTTCTTAAGTATCATAGAGACACGTTAGCCGGCAAGTAAAAAGGAGGAGTAGATAAAGTGGTCAAGAAAATCAAACGATAGAGAAGGAAAGGAAGATTGGATAGATAGCAATTGAAAACGCGTATATAAGAGGTGTAGACTAAAAACCGCGAAATATGTCAAATTTTCATCTGAGTATTTATGAAAGCGCAGGCGTTAATAAATAAGAGGCGTAGACTGAATAGTTCAAAAATTTGCCAATTTTTCGTATGACCTATGATTATTATGAAGATTTGATGGATGGCAATGTCGACGTGTAAATAGGAGGTGTAGATGGAACGGCTCAAGGAATCGCGAAATTTGCAAATTCTTCACACGATCAAAGATAATTTTGAAGACTTTTGGGAATCATTAAGATTTGATAGATGGCGATTGTATACGCGTTTCTTGAGTAATTATCGGTCTTATTACCATGAAGAACCCTTAGCTTCGAATGGCTCTTATGCATTGATCCTAGCATTTTTCACTCTATAGGAAGTACAATTTGTTTGGAATTGTTACTATTTTTGATCCTCTTTGGTATTTTTCCGCGATTTAATGATTTATCGGTAACGGAAAGTGGTTTAAAACGATTCTTATAATCTTGACTATATTCTTTAGTATTGGTCTTCCATGGTATTTATCGCGGTTCAGTATTGTCAAATTCATGGCAAATTCATGTTACTATGTGTGGCCATTTGTGGACTGGAATAGCAGTTTCTTAAGTAATTTGCGGTCTTGTTACCATGAAGATCCGTATTATTTCGCGAATAAAAAAGTCGACAGTCACGGTAAATAGGTCAGTCTGTGGCTCCCAGCGTAGAACAGAGAGCTGGGGCTCACGAGCCGAGAGCAGCTCACTAGCCGAGAGCCGTTTGATAGCTCCCGGCTCACGAGCAGTGGTTCACAGCTTAGAGCCGAGTGCTTTCGCTTACGAGCTGAGAGCTGCTCAGTGCTCCCGGCTCCCGATGAGCAGCTCTCGACTCTGAGCGAGAGCCGAAAAAAAACGAGTGCGAGGCTCGCTCACGAGCAATTCCGAACCCTGAGCAACGCACGCCGGTTACCTCATATGGATAAATGTATTTCAAAACAGTTTTATGGCAAATCTTTTAGTCGTTTTTAAATCAAACGTATTTTTTATCACTCATCTTCTGTTGTTGACCTTTTAGTAACCCTGGCCTACCAGGATAATATGTGATATGAAACATGGAGTTTCATATAATATTGGTTTTTGCATATTCTGAATATTTTGCATATTTTAATATGCAATTTATGCAAAATAATTTTTAGCGGACTTACATAATTTTTCAATAAAAATAAGATGTGTGCAATCAATCAAAAAATGCAAATATTATATGAAAAATTTATGAAAGCGCTTTCACGCACAAATGGCTGAAAAGATTAGGATAAAACTTGGCACACAGATCGTTGATAACCTGAAGTAGGCTACATAGTTTTTATACTCTGAACCGAAGGTACATAGAGAATATTAAGTTTGTGCAAAAGTATGTAACAGGGAGAAGGAATCATTTCCGACCATATAAAGTATATATATTCTTGATCTGCATCAACAGCCGAGTCGATATAGCTATGTCCGTCTGTCCGTCCGTCTGTCCGTTCGTCTGTCCGTCCGTCTGTCCGTCCGTATGAACAAACAGATCTCAGAGATGGTAAGAGATAGAGGTTTGACATGTATGGGACAAATGCTTCATGACTTGTACCTTCTAGAGATAGTTAGTCATTAGTAATATGTATTTATTTGCCGAAGAAATGATAAAGATCGGATGAGCGGTTCTCAAGTTATGATCAAATAAGTGAATTACCCCCGCCCACCACTCACAACCAACGCACAATCTTAGAGAGAGAGAGAGAGAGAGAGAGAGAGAGAGAGAGGGAGAAAAAGAGAGAGAGAGAGAGAGGGGGAGAGAGAGAAACTTTGAGATGAGCGCAGCAGCAGCTCTGCATTTATCTCCTACTCTAGGTACAGAGTATAAATATAGTCGGGCTTGACCGACTTTCTCACTTGTTTTTTAAATGATACAAAGAACCGCGAAATTTGCAAAATTATTATACGACTATTAACACTATTAAAGCGCTAAATGTTTTGATGACAACACAGAAGTTGGTTAATAGAAGGTGTAGATCCAATAGTCAAAAAAGTCGCGAAAATTGACAAATTTTTATAGGACCTAAGATTTTTACAAATATTGGATAAATGGGCGCATATATTAAAAGCAGAGATTAAAACCCGAACCAATAACGGTTTGGGTAACGGTTACTGTTTTGGCTGATCCCTTTTTTCCGGTTACGGTTATATTAAGGTTGTGAGATATGGGTTACGGTCAGGGTTACGGTTATTAGCCTTATTCGGTTTCGGGTTTTGGTTACGGCTACGGTTATTAGCATAAAAAATTATTTATTCAGTAAATGTACTTAGTTCCAATTTCTTATACAGAATTTTCAATATTATTTTCGCCTATTTTAAAGTTTAACGTTAACTAAAATATAAGAGACTCCTTCATTCGCAAAAGTCTCCACTTAAGTTTAACTAATTAGATAAATATAAATTGGTCAACAGATATTTCTTCTATTTTTCGTTATGTACCTTCATGTAACAAATGGTTATTCTCGGAAATGACATCTTAATCGATATTATAATATCATCGAATTATGATAATAGTATTTAGCGTTTGGCTGTTCAGCCGAGTCGTGCGAGGCATTATTATAAATTTTACTTCTGAAGACAAACACTCAACACTTATTTGTGTGGGCGGTTCAGCTAACACAACTTTTGATAACTCAAAAAGATCTGGAATTATTGTTGGTTTTTTCCCCACCATTCCAATATGTCTACCTTGCGCAGCTATCTATTTTGTTTTAGAAACAAATTAAATTAAGAATTGAAATTATTGTTAATTAGAACTGTTTTCTAACAATCTAATATGTTCAAATTCGTTTAACTAAGCACGCACCCTGTGCAATTAACAAGGTGAAGCCTTCAGCCTCTTCTGTGGGCCAATATATGTATGCTTAGCTTCACCTTATTAATTCCACCATGAGCACGCATTCGACAAATTGAGATAGAGTTAGACAGAGTGCTACGCAAAAGCCAAAAGTGGCCATCGCACTTGCGATATAAAATGTAAAATTGGCTATACAGCTCCTTCAACGGGGCCAACCTTCTCTCACTTCTCGCTTGTAATAGGGAATTGAAAAACGCCCGTTATAAAATTAAACA